>MEIZ01000154.1:105688-124274 GCA_001723225.1 Globodera ellingtonae | reverse complement strand
TTTTTGCAAAATTGGCCATACTTTTTAGATTTTTGCTATCGAAAATAGTCGCGCTGAAGTTTTCTGTCAAATAAAATGTTAATTAATTTACTGCGATCCAAAAATATAGGATTCCTTAAGGTCTATCATTTAGACGATATCTCTTAGTGTTACAATCAGCTTTGTTAATTAAACAATTATTTTGTAAAGCATAAAATTTTTAATAGGTTGAAAAATCTAAACTATTTTATTTATTATTTGTATTTTATTTATTTTCTTTGATTGTCTATTTAGTTGTCTAAGCATTTTATATTCAGTAACACATTAAGTTTATGAAGTATTATACGATATATTTTCATTTTAGTACTTTAGTTATAATTGCARTACAGAAATATTGACCAAAAACAAAATGCTGTAATAAGTTATAATTAAAATATAATTAAAAAAACTTAAATTAGATAAATATTATTAGAAAAGTCAACGCAATAAGCACWACATGCAAAACATAYGCGTTATTCTCATTAAAATTGTTAATAAAACTAAATAATTAGCACTATAAATTGTAACTGTGTAATATAATTTGGCCAACTCGAAGTTTGAAAATTAAAATCACTTAAATAAAAAATTCCCCATATAATGTTGAAAAGTGCGAAAAATACTTAACATTATAATTAACTAGTAATTTCAGGGTTGCGGAAGAGATGGATGTCGGTAATAAAATAAAATAAAAAGGTAATTTCCCGATTTGTCTTAAGCTTGGTAAAGAAGTGGGGTATTCWATCCGCTTTGACAAGAACAAGACTGGAGTAACTGCAACATGTTCTGCAAATTACCTTAAGGTTATAAAATTAATTAATACAATTATTAAAAGTGAGATGTGTTATTTTTTAGAAGCAGCGTTCTTACTTTTTAACCAATTCCATAAAAAATAATTTATTAAAAATATTCTTATGCTGAAATGCAAGCTGCATAAATCAAAGTTGTGAAAAAACCTTAAATTAAAAGCTAGTAAATAAAGCAAAATAATTTAAAAAAACAAAAAGTATAAAAGCTATATATTTAAAATAAAAGTAGATCAAAATTAAAACCTTTAAAATTCAGAAAATTAATTAAAATAAATTAAAATTAAGGATAACTAAGAAAACGACAAAGTATAATAACCTGAATATTCGAGGCATTGAATTTTACTACAAGTTTTYATTAGATATAAATCAAAATATGTAAAAGCTTTTAYAATTGAAATAGCTCAAGTCTGACTCCAAAAAATACATATTATTTTAAAGCTCATGGGCTTCCTAATTCCTTTTAACATTTAAAAAAGTTTATTATCTTTAAAATAATAAGAACAATTTTCTTTTCCATTTAATTTATATTTATTTTAATTGCGAGCTCGTGTGATGCGCGAGTTAAAAATTAAAGACTGGCTATTGTATTAATTTTACATTTTTGTTGTTTATTTATTTAATCATGTATTAAATTGTTAAAGAATTGTTGTATTATTTTTTGCTTTTCAGTTTTCTGAATTACCTATGATACTAAAATGTGAACTACTTATGTCATGGCTTAAATCAATGTTGAAAACCAGCCGCTTGTAGTAATTTTTTAAATTGAATTTTACACTTGGCATTGTTTCAAGCGTATTTAAAGATATTCGCTTTTAATGATTGATGTTTTTATTTGCTTTATTCATAAAAAGAAGTGACAACAGGAAATTAAATTTAAATTAACAAAAATTTATTTCAAGGAAATCAAGCAACCAAATTTTGTGCTGCAGGCACCAAACGAGAGGGGAAGCGTTTGAGCATTTGTTTGACGACAAGATAGAATGACGCAAACGAAAAGCGGCGTCTAGAAAAATTTATAAAAATAAATAAATAAGTTGTGCGATTAAACTAAAAACAAATTACTGTTTTAAAATTAACCAAAAGGATAATATTTGGCAACGCAAAATACAATAAAAACTTTAAGCTGTTATTTGCTTTGCTTTTAATTTATAATATACCTTTTGATAAAAAACAATTTATGTTTTGTTTTTTGAAAAGTAATCAATATTTATTTTTCTTTATGTTATAAAATTTCTCTTTCCTTAATTATTTTCTGTTCAGCCTAATAACCCGCCGGAATATTTAAGTTTTTTATTTGGCAATATTGGTTTGGTTAATTTTATGCTAATTATATTGAAATCTGTTCTTGATTTACAACAATAATGTTATTTAATATTTATTATATGTGTTTATACAATGTTCAATTTATCATTTACCAAAATCTATTGCTTATTAAATTTTAATTAATGGTAGTAAAAAYTTTAATTGGTAGCACATTAAATTATTCTYTTGTTTAGCGGAGGGATTCATAGCGAGCATCAAGAACAGCGGGACACAGTGGGCTTTTATAAAATAAAATTTATCTTAAGCCCGTTCATTTGTTTAAAGTAAGTTTAATTTATAAATGTGTAAGGTATTTATCTTTTTTTATGTTTAATATTACGTCCCATTATTAATATAGAATTTTTGATTAGAAAATGTATACTTTTAAAAAATTAGTTTTGCATTTATTTWAATTTACTGTAATTATTAGCATTCTTTTTAATTTAATTTATGCATTTGAACTTATCTATTAGTGGAACATTTATATTTTTATTATTATGTTGAAATTTAGGTCCAAAAAGTGGCCCGCCTGCAGTTAATTGTATTAATTCTGATAAATGTTTATTTAACTATTTCTGTCCCAAGGTTTACGCACCTTGGACTACCCAACTTGAATTAATTTTTTTAAATATAATTCTATTAAACACTTTATGAGGATTAATAAAAAAAAGCATTTTCTGAAGAAAAAAATCATGTTGCATTCTTACACATCTGTCCCGACACTGTGAGATTCTTCGGAGGTAAAAAAATTAAAACAAGCATTTGGATTTAGCTACTTTAAATCAAACTGCCCACAAGTCAAAGTGAACAAATAGTAATTATATCAAAAAAAAATTTCTCCAAATATTTAAGAACAAAGCGTTTTACTCTGCACAGAATTAAAAAAGTAGGAGAATATTAATTTTTATGATTTATCCAAATTTCCGTTAAAATGTTTTTAAGATGCCAAAAATAGCGATTGTAGCCGCAGCGGGACGATGCTGTATACGAGTAGGGCTGGCGGTTGTCAAAAAAAGCGCCTCCGACAATATTAAAAAATTCAACCTAACCTAATTGTTTTCAAAATAAAGTCCGGAACAAGTGAACAAATAAATATTTATGCGAGAAAGCCTTTAAAAATTGATAATAAAGTGGATAATCATTGTAAAGAATAATATATCTGTTCCCGTTGTTTATGAAAAGCACACGCTAAAACAATTTACAATATTTTAACGTTAATTCATATGGAATTTATATGTTTCCARTGCAATTAGAAATACATGTTAATGAAGTTGAAGACTAAAAATACTTTATCTAAGATTAAGTTAGATAATGGAAGACTGAATTTAGTTATCTATAATTTTACTTTATATCATTCAAATCAATTGTATTTATTTTGTACACTTTAATTAGGTTAAATGAACATGCATAATAGTATGGAAAATTTGTTTATTATTAATCATTTTATATATTTATTTCTACCCATTCAGGATAGTTAAGGGGATAGGTCAAATACACCCCTGCGTATCACTCCCTATCCCAAACTTTCGAAATGAAGCACAATCCTCAATACAAATAAAAAAGAATATTTTACAATAATAAAAATTGCAATAGATTTTATTAAGCTTGTAAAAATATTATCTTTCAATAATTAACTTATATCTTATTTCATCTTTTCCAAGTTTATGAGACGCGTTTATTTAAATCTTTGTTTTCCTTATTAAACATTGCTATTAAATTTATTTAGTTGATCGATTTTAATTAACTTTAATTATTTATTCTTTTTTTATTTCATTTCATATCCGATTGCTCAAATTTAAAAAATTATAATATATTTTTAACCATTTTTTTTAGTATTATTTGTTTTTTAAATTCTCGGCTTTTATGCAATGTGATTTTTTGGTGAATTAAGTTTTTTTTTGGCGGTTAAATTCACTCCTATTCTGGTGTTGTGCGCCCTTTCGAAGACGCATTGTGAACCTCTGGTTGTTGATATTTAATAAATATTAAAAAATATATATTATTTACTTTTATTTTATGAGTCTTTTTTTGAAAGTCTAAATCAAATTAAGTATAAAACACACGTTTTGAAATTCTTTTCGGGGATGTAAAAGGTTTCTTTGATATTAAAATTAGCAGTTTTATATTATTAAAAATTTTTATTATTTTAATGGTTTTTGTTTGTGATTTTTTTTATTAAGGTAAATTACAAGTTTATATGATTGATAGACTATTTCTTTTTAATGCTTTTGCTTTTTGACCTTAAAAAAATTTAAAAGTTTAATAACTTAGGCAAAATATAAAATAGGTATTTAAAAATGAATTAAGTTGCACCTTGCACTCATGCCAAGCAGCTTTAAACCTGAATTCCATCTATCCGCAACATATTTTCATTTCTGGCAATACTTATTTAAAATTTCTCAACTCTAGCTTCCGTCCGCTATGATATGAAAATTCAAATAATTTTCTTTGATTATTTGAAATTTGTAATCGATTTTTAAAATATTATTCCATTGCTTGGATTTGATTCTAGTCAAGATTTTTTAAACTTTTCATAATAATACTGAAAATAATCAGGTTCCGGTTAATAGAACCGTTGTTAAAGTATCTGCTGGGGGTATAGCTTATATTCTACTTATAATTTGTGTTTGAATCTTTTTGCCTGGCATTTTGCACGATCACGTGATCCGCCACCGCCACGTATTGCTTTGGCTGCTGTAAGAAAAAAGCATGAAATTAGAAAAAAAAGAGTTCTTAATGCGTGCGTATAYGCAYCTTAACAGGCGCATAGCCAATGGGGTAGTTTACAGCCTTTTTTAAACCCAGAAGTTGGTTTGCAATCAAAATATAGAAATTTACAGCAATCTCGACTTGGTGTTGAATATTTTCTCTTATAAATTTATACTTTTAAAACAGATTTCTTTAATTTTATGTACGTTTGGTAATAGTTTAAATAAGATTAATTTATTAAAAAATTAGATAATCTTACTACCTAATTGTATTATCACGATTCAAAGATATTTTTTATGCGGTATAATTAAATTAATCTAAATTCATTTTAATAAGACCAAAAAAATATCAAGTATAATTGGGGAAGGAACATATAGGGAGCAATTTTCCACGATTTAGGACAATTTGCCGAAACAGCCGCCACATACCCCAATATGGGCAGATATTGTATTTGTGTGCTTCCACAGTTAAAAACCGGCAGGGCTGCCAAAAATTTAAGTTTTTTAGTGAATCATTTAATTATAAACTGTTTTTAATTTGCTGAGGTTCTATTTGATTATGTAAATTGTCTTTAATTATCGCATTTCAAATACTTTATTAAATTTTTGCAAACTTTTTCCACATTTGTTTAATTGTTATTTCATTGCGCCAATAAGCTGCGGTTGGTTTTTATTTAATGTATATCGTTTAATTATTCTATTTTTGCTGTTTACTTAAACGATGCTATTGCATTATATTTTGTTAAGAAATAGCTGCCTAGCACTTCGCTGTGTTCTTGATTGTTAGCAGATTCGTCTTCAAACAGAGACGGTGTAATCAAAATATGTAATGATCACTAATCGACTTAATTGAAAATATTCAAACAACTTTTAAAATAAATAATACTTTAATTTTTTAACTTTTCTCACATTCATCCAATAAAAGCTTTAAATAATATCCATAACTTATAATTAAAATGGTTACATTATTTTTTAATTTAAATAAATAAATGGTATTTTTGCAGATTTTTGTTTTGCGCTTAATATATTTATATTAATTTCAAATTATAACATCCGCTCTCAATATCAAATTCAGTTTTTCGAGTTAGGTTTTATTGTTTTCTGTAAAAAACAATATTTTTAATTTAAATCTATCATTTATTATTAACCGGTACGAATTACATTTTAATCAAAATGCCTCCGACCATCCTGATTCGGCCGGTGTGGCCTACGTCGCCCGTTACTACTGGGGTCCTATAAATTATACATTTAGGATTTATTTTTCATTACAAATAAACAATTAAAAAAGTTTTTTCATTTTGTAAGTTTTATTTTTTTTAAATATTGTTTTTGTACGTTTTTTTATATTTTAATAGTTTAACAACCTCTTTTTGGCCTTTTTGACGTTTTTTTGTTTTTTAAATTCAAGCGTGCGAAAATTGGTTCCATGACAACTCTAAAGTGTGCCGACGAACACGTTAAAGGTTTCAATATATTTACAAACTAAAATATATATTTTTTTATAAATAACAAATTTTATTTGCAGGTCAACGAAAGTCAATTTTATAGAAGTTGACGTTTTTTGTGTATGTATTATTCTTTATTAAAACAGCAGTCTATAAAAAACTGTCTCTTATACACATCTAGATGTGTATAAGAGACAGGTATTATTCTTTATTAAAACAGCAGTCTATAAAAAAGTGACTTTTAAAATCCGCCCAAAATAATCTGTCGATCAACAATTATAATTAAGTCCCATCATTCTTATTGGCATCCATGTTGAATTTTGGTAACCTCCCGCATCATAATACGAATAGTTAGTAAAATTAAAGTCAGAAAAATTGTTTTTGTAATCTCTTATTTATATATATATTTAGTATTTCCAATACAAATCTAATATTTTATTTTACAGTATATTTAAGTCGTTTGGTTTTCAAATCTTTGCATTATTTTCATATTCATGATTTAATACACAAATGGTCATAGAAAGATGAATCAAATTATACTATAAACGAAAGACGAATTAATATATAGCGAGTCGCACGTGGTGACCTAATATTGTAGAATATTAATATAAATTAATCATTTTATAACAAAAGTGATATTTTGGTAATTTTTTTAATCAGACGCAAAATAAAAACTTTATAGTTTCAAAAAAAAAATCTTTAGGTATGTAAACTAATCAATACATAAAAAATTTAAAAACCTGTTGTATGGCACTAAAAGTTATTTTCAAATTATTAATATAATATAAAAAATTATGTCGAATTTTATTCAAATTTTTGTGATGGCCATAACATAAAAGCTATACGAAAATTTTGGCGGACTTTCAGCAAGTTATAAAAAACCTTGATTGCAAAAAGATACGCAACAATAGCAGCAACCGGGCGGATTGATAATCAGCAAAAAACAATAAATAAGTCGAAATTGATAAACATAAAAATACCAAAT
The DNA here is from genome assembly GCA_001723225.1 of Globodera ellingtonae. Taxonomy (NCBI): domain Eukaryota; kingdom Metazoa; phylum Nematoda; class Chromadorea; order Rhabditida; family Heteroderidae; genus Globodera; species Globodera ellingtonae. Next base: position 117,010 of record MEIZ01000154.1, on the reverse strand, counting down.
GGTCTCCGAAGGACAAAAATTTTGCTCTATCATGTACAACGCCATTTTATTATTTCAAAAAATTAAATACATAAATGAATGGTTGATATAATAACTAATTTAAATATATATTATTTATTGTTTTATTCTTACAAATTTGTATTTGTTGTCTAAAAAGCATCGGATTTTTTTACAGCGAATTGCAAATTAATAAACGTGTATTTCAATGAGAATAAAATGAAAAATAATTTTATGTTTGTATTTTTGTGTCTCGCTGATGATTTGTATGGTTATTCACACAGACATTTACTCGTTCCAGAATGATGAAATAAACAATTTTATTTTTTTTAATTTTCTTTATTTTTAACTTTGCGTAAAATAATCATAATTTGTGCAATTATTTTCCGGAATGAGTTTAATATAGTTACTACACTTTAGTCGTCAATGTATGGATACTTTTTGCTTTTTGTTTCTTTTATTTTACCTATTTAAAATGTAATAATATTTATATTATACGTGGCAACTATAAATTAAAGTTTCATTTTTTTACTAAATTGGAATGAGTATAAATATATTTTATAGTTTCAAATAGTTTAATAGTCTGTTTTAATTGTATTAATCTCAATTTCATTTTTGATTATATGTTAATTTTGAGTTTAATAAATTTATTATGACGGCAAGACATCGTCATGTAGGTGAACTTCTCTTATAGCTTTTAACATTCGGGAAAAAAAACTATAAATATGTTAGTTAATAATTTTAAATTATTTTTATAAATAAAATCATTTTACTTTTTAAAGAATTTACAACGTTTTAAAGAAACAAAACGCTGAATGCTCCCAAAGCCTTTCTGTTTGTCGCGCTATTTGTAACATTAGTTGTATAGATTTTTTTTTAATTTTGTTTTTTAGCTTGAGTATAGTTAAATTAAATAATAAATATAGGATAACTAAAAAGCATTATCTGTTTCGATATTTATTTATTGTTTTAAATTAGGCTCGGATATACTAAAAATCATTGTTCTATAAATAAAATTGCAACATCATGACATTTTCATAAAACAGTAATTTTTAAATATGTCTAATTTAATATTTTAGCGATTTTCCTTTATTCACAAACTTATTCAAGTTAAATAGGGAATCTTTGTAATTGAGTTTAATCTTTAAATCAACAATTTGTATTATATAGAATAGAATATTCCTTTACATGCTCGTTTTTTAAAATTAATTGTCTCGCCCAATGCATTAGATAGAAATTTAGATTAATATAAAGCTAGATAATGTCTATAGACATATTTGATTAACCAATTTTCAAGGAATACCAAATAACACAAAAATAAAAATAATAAATTATTTAAACATTTGGCAAAAGTAAAGACGCTAAATTATATTAACCAAAAATTCCATCGTCACATAAAGCATGTAAAAATGGTTGTTCAACACGGAAGTAATCCTCACGGTTGTGGGCAAAACAAGATCGCGTTAATACCAAAATTACCCTTTAAAATTTAAAGTTATTTACAAACTAATATTTTTCTTAAAAATTTTTTATATTTTAGTTTATGCAATTTTTCTATAAATGTTAGAAATAATAACAATTATAAACGCTAAAGTAAAAATTTACTAATACCAATCTCTTAAAAAATAATTTTAAATTAAATTAAATATTACGGTAATTCAGAAATTTCCGTAAGATAAATTCCGACACAAAAATTGTTAAGATCAAAAATAAAAAAGTATAATTACACTCTTCACACAACGGMAACCTTGAGAAAACTATTATTTAAAAATTTTAAATATYAAAACCAAACATCGGAAAATAATAATATCTTAAAACATAATTAATCCGGGATAGACCCTAGAGTTATTGTTGTACAATGCCAATATCTTTATCACTTTGAATGCGAAAATTAATTTATGCCAAGAACATTTACATAATAACAAGAGCCCTAATCAAATAATTTAACCCTCGCGCAGGAAATATATTGAATAAAAATAAAAAAATGGGCAGAAAAAAATTATAGAAGATGATTTGCGGCAAGTTGAGCAAAGTTTACCTGAACCTTAATAAAATGAAACATTTAAGATTTAAAATTATAAAATAAACTAAGTAAAAATTTAGACTCTTAGTATAAATGTAAGTATTGCTATAAATTCAAAAACCTAAAATTTAACAACCAAATTAATTAATAAGAATTTGCTTTGCATCAACTTTCAACAGTTTTCATCAGTATGGCCCGAGCAAACCAGTTAGTATATTTTGACATGTTATCAAATAATCTTTCATCTCGACATTTATATAAAATAAAGCTCCAATCTTCTACAATAAAATATAAAAAGGACAAAAGAGCTTGTGAAAAATAACTTATATAACCAAAAGAATATATCGAAACCTAATCAAATGAAACAACTTTTTAATACAAAAAAAGCTTGCTAAATAGCACTACTGAAGAAACGCTGATTTGATAGAACCAACTGAGCAAATTATTTGGTTTTCATTTTGACGGGCATAAAAATTGGCAAATATGATAAAAATGAAAAACATATTGTTTTAAGTGAATAATGAGAAAAAATAAATTAAACGTAAAAATATCGCCATTCTTCAAACAACATAATCTTAAAATAAGCAGATGATTCAACAAAATGATATCTAAATTTAAAATCTCATTTTTACGAATTTTTTTTCAATGAACTCTTATAACAATAAAATATGAATTGAATCTTATGAAAAAATTTAAAAAATTATTTTTAAAAAAAATGAACGCAAATTACGCACCTTTTTTCTGCATTCATCGCTCCAACCATTTAACTTATTTATAATTCACGAAAAATACAAAATTTTCTCTGTGTTAATGAAAAAATCATATAATGGTGGTAATAATAGAAAGCCCCAATATTTTTTCAGTTAAATTTAATTTATGCTTTGCGGCAAAAATTGTTTTGTGAAATTTAGACGGCATATTTATTTTTTATTTTTTGTAAACTAAGTCAAAAAGAGTTTAATAGCCTGTTTTAATTGTATTAATCTCCATTTCATTTATGTGTTTTATTATCATATAATCTGCTTTTTATATTCATTTAGCTTTTGCTTTGCTGCTCCTAATTTCACCGATTTGGCAAATAAAATAGAGACATTATGTATTTGTCTATTTTTAGCTACAAGAGTCTTTTCAGACTTATTGCATTTTTATAGCTTGAGTATAGTTAAATTAAATTATAAATATAGGATAATTATAAAAGCATTATCTGTTTCGATATTTATTTATTGTTTTAAATTAAAGGCTCGGATATACTAAAAAACATTGTTCTATAAATATTGCATTTTTAAATATGTCTATTTTATTTTTATTTGTGTCTTATTTTATTTATGTTTGCAAAATAATACGTTTTTATTTTTTTATATTTGGCTTAAGAAACGTTAAGTTTCTATAAACTTTCACACTCGATTTTCCTTTCTCCACAAATTTATTCAAGTTAAATAGAGAAATGTTTTGTGTTTGAGGATTATTCTATTGGTACTCGAGTAATCGTCGGTCATAGGTAGGAAAAAAGACACGACGCAGTGTCTGCTTCAAATTAAAAAAAATATTTTTAATTAATTTACTTTGGTTTTTAAAATTTATGAAATTTATTGTTGTATTTACATCCTGCTCTTTTTTATAGTGACGGATCATAATTGATTTTAATTTGACCAAATATATCATTCGCGATGATTGGAGCGAATCTGACGCATGGGCAGGCATTGAGTTGCCACTGTTTATAAGGGCAATTGCTCCATCCCGTTTAGTGCGCTATCTAGATGGGWGAATTCGACCATTTTTACAGAYTCCTTATGCTATTAAAAATCAAACTCAATTGGAAATGAATCAAAACTGATTGACGAGGTTTCATAAAATAATAATTACAATTATTATTAAATCATAGCCAACATCAAAAAAAGCAGTTCAATTCCGAGTCATATTGCTGCTAATCAGAATCTCTAATATTAGGTAAAAACAATATCTAATCAAAATTGTTTTTATAATTTATATTTAAAATAAACGAAAAATTGTAAAAATTGTAGTCACTAAATAAATCTAAAAAGCAATGGATGAGTCTCAAAATATTAAATATTTAATTGATTCATTCGAAATTAAGAGAAATGTTAAAACTTCAGAGTAGGATTCAAAAATAAAAACGATGGAATGCATCGCAAAAATAATGGGTTTCGTGCATAACTCGCCAAAACAAAGCTGCAGCAAAAATAGACAAAAACCTAAAAATCTTATCCCCGATTATTACAACAAATTATAATATCTATCAATACCTTTTTGTTGAAAAATTTAAACAAAAAAAAGCAAGTTAACATGAAACTTTTCAAAAATTTAATTTATTTTTTCCATTGCTTTATATTGTAATTATCGTTATTTATACTTTTATTATAATTAACTTAATAAAACCTATAAAATTTGATAAAATTTTTATATTTGTACAAATTTATATAAATTTAATTATGGAAAAAATGAATGTCCAGTTGAAGCGAAGTGGATTTTTTGCAATGTTTTCCCGGTAAACATAATGTGTAATAATTCATAAAAAATATATAATACAACTAAAATTTGAATTGTTTCTGTAAATATTATTATTAAAATTAGGCATGTTTAAAAAAAAATGTAATTGTAATTCGCTTCTTTTTGAAACCTTATGGATGCAAAGACGGCAAATAAAAAAGATAACCTTTAATAAACAATTAAATCAGTGAAAAAAAAGTTAAAAATCAAAAACAGTGAAATTAGTTTAATAGTAAAAATAAAAGTTTGATTAAAAATTTGGAAAAGAAATTGGTAATAATTAATATATATCTTAATGTAAGCAATTTTGGCATTATTAAGCTTTACAAAAATAGACATACGAATACGCTTAAACATCAAATTATATTTTTACAATATTATTTTACAAGGTAAAAATATAACTGGACTGAGTGATGTTTTGTAAAGTGATCACATGACACGTCACTAAATATCGTTCCTTTGAAACCCCAAAAAAAGATCTTATCTAAGCATAAGATTTAAAAGAAAATATATAATAAAAATATCAAGAAGCATAATAAGATGAGAAAATATGCATGCATAGGTCTCTAAAACTTAAAAGGTTTACGACTCAAGTCAGAACTGGCGGCTCAAAGTGACGACATACACGAGACATGTAGTTTATTTAAATATTCTTGTTCGTGTGGCACATCCATAAACTTTGAAAGAATAATTTAAATTATTTATGACTTATTTTATATTTGTAAAACTTAATAACGACACATAATTAATTTGTTCTAAAAAAATTTCATAAATGTTAAAAATTATTATATAAATAAAACAAATAATACATCATTCATTTTATCATAAAAATAAATTCAAATGAAAATTCAAGCAATACATTTTATTTAAAAAAAAACTTCCAATGAAATATATACAATTTAAAAAATCACTACTAAGCAATGTCGCCAATCGTTTAACCAAACGTCAACAATCCGTTTTATAAGCAAATTTATTGAATTGTCCCAACAGGTAATTAAAATTAGTTTATTAAAGTAAAAATACTTTAAATCCATTACAAAATATGAATAAAATAGCTACTTGTTTTAAAGTTTCCCATATTGTTCATTTTAGTGTCAGTAAAAGCAAAAAATGACTATTAGTTTGTTTTTTTGGTTGTGGTGCTGAGGACTTTTAATTGTGCTAGTATTTGTTTATTAGTAAAATAAAATTATGTAACGATTGCTAATGTAACTAATTCGAAAATTAATGCTTTATAAAAAATTAAACAAAAAATATTCATTAAAAAATATTCGATTTTTATACGCGACTTAATTTTTAAAATTTTAATATGCAGATTTAACATTTTAAATAACTTAAACCTACAGCAGCGTTAAAGCAATAAATTCCGCATTTTAATAACAATAATAAATGACATTTCAAATCAATCTTATTGTATAATTGGATTTTCTCAACTAGTAACTATTCACTAAGATTAATTAACACTTTAAACAATACAATATTTGATTTAATAATAAATATTAATGCGCGTAATGAACTAAAAATTGTAAATTTATTTTATACCGGTTTAAATCGCCTACTTCAAAGTACAGAAATGATTACTAATTATTTATTGATAAATAGGTTGTATGTACCACATAAATTTGTAACTGTGTCTTTCAGTTTATCACTTTGGAGCACCTGGCTCTGTTCATTTTTAAATAACACTGAAATTAGTTCTTATACATATACATAAGTACAATCATAACTATTTAATTCAAAACGCTAATATTAAGCTTATTGAGAAGTGCAGAAGTTCGAGTTCTACAAATTGGGAAAACAGTGAAACGATAGTTAAAAAGAATAGAGAATTGAAGTTAATCATTATTCTTTTATTTTGGTATTTATTTATCTTTTGTATTTTATTTAAAAAAAGCAAACGGGCATTATTTTTCACCGCTTATTTTTTATTATAATTCGATAAATGCAAAGGTTATAATGAATAAGATTTTTCCAAATTTACTTTTAATAAGTCATTGACTGAACAGAACACTAACCATCCAATGTATAATATTAAAATTATTAAGATGCAAAAAGGATGAAATTGTTGCTGATTTGTTGATATTTTTATTTATTTTAATTTGACGAACTCGGGCACTGGCTTTCGTTGGGCGCCGCGCTGAAAATTATTCTGGTGACCATTAACATAATTTGCTTTTGATTCGCGTAAGAGTAGTTGGGAAAGAATACCATATATTTATTTTATACAAAAATGCTTAAAATAACACTTAAAATAATTTAATGCGTTGAATGTTCTTAAATAAAAATATTAATAGCATTTTGGATACTTCTGTAAGCATTTGCCAATCCCACGAATCGCATGGTTGGCCGCTCAAAGTCCTCACTTCAGCTACACAAGTTCAGCATTACGCGCTTTACCGCCTTCTCAAGAATCATTGGATTCAATTTTGATGCCGCCACCACTCTATCGAGCATAATATCAAAAACGTCAAAAAAATTCAAAAAAAGTTTTTATTATAATTTCAAAATTCTAATTAAAAATCATAAAAAGAAATTCGAAAGAATAAATATTCTCATTAACCTCAGTTAGGCATTACTTATATATATAAAAAATGCAAAACTATCGGTTTCAAATTTAGTTTAAACAATTCAAAAGCAATAATAAGTTATAACAAAGTGGCTATATGCAATTTATAAATTATACGAAATAAATTACAAATTTATCATTAAACGAAATTTATTCATTTCTAAAGTAAAATAAGAAATATTTAAAACACAGGGTATTTCAAGCAAAATTTTTATTTTTAAATTAAAACTTAAATAAAATAGCCAATTAAAAAGCAATAATGCTTTTTAAGAATTTTAAATGTTATAAAAAAATATATATATTAACTATATTTAACCAAAAAAACTGAACAGAAAATTTATATTCTTAATACTCGCAAAAAAACTCGGTAAAATAAAATTGATATATATATATGAATGCTCTTTCTTATTGGTGAAGAAAACAGAATAACAACTAAATAACAAAAGTAAATCACAACCTTTTAAACCACTAAATTCATTTTAAAAAATTAAAATACAAATAATAAAGCTTAATGGAGTTCTTTAAAATATTTATAATAAAGGATTGAAAATGATGGTGGGTTTGTCGTTTAAATACTTGATTTAAATTTTAAAAGAATTTAAAAAACTAATATCCTAAAATTGATTATAGATAATGTTCATCTCTTGAAAAGTTTGAACCTTTAAGTATTTTACAAATATATAACATCATTTATTAGATACTAAATATATATAACAGTTATATTATGTAAAATTAAAATGTTTATCTTGCGCGAGCCTAACTATTCCCATGTGTTACAATTAGGGTCGCCGCCGGGGTGGGATCCCCGGTCAAACCGGGGAACGGGGATACCGGGGACGACAAAACGGGGATCCCCGTTTTCGGGGATAAGCAAACCGGGGAACGGGGATCCCCGTACGGGGATGGGCAAATTCCATTTAGGCGTGCATTTTTGAAAAATGCAATTTTTTGGGGGACTTCTTTTAAAAAAATCGAAATTTATTCAATTAAAGTGCACCCCTAAGAAAGGGCTTTTATTATGGCAAATATCCACCATAAAGATTTAATTTTTTGGTTAGGAGAAGCCCGACGGTGCCGACAGGCGCCGTCGGGAAAAATTTTTGGATTTTGGTTAAGAAATTTCACCAAAATTTTGGCAAAATTAAGCATTTTACTTTGGAATTTCGGAAATTTTTTCAAAAAAATGCTTTAGGTAGGAGGATGTCCAGCGGTGCCGATAGGCGACGCCGAGAAAAATTTTGAATTTTTAACTCAAGTAAAGATAAGGGCAACTTGAATTTTTATTATAAAAATTTAATAATTCATTTTGCATTTTTTAAGATTTGAAAATTTACTAAAATATTCTTTTAATGGGGGAGCGCATGCGACAGAACCAAAGTAAATTGAAAAAGTATTCGCACTCAAGAAGTATCATTGCAGTGTCTTTTATTACTACATTTTATCATTTCTGAAAATTTTAAGATAAAGTTTAAGTTCTAATTTTAAGAACCTTTTGCTTTCTTCGCTAAATTCTTATTATTCTTTAAAAATTTAACAATTATTTATTTATAAAGTTTATATTCGCCTTGAATAAAACACACTATAAACAAATTATATTCAACGAAAACATGAAGACAATTTTAGCACAAACTGCAATAAAAATGTTAAATTTACTTATTTAATTATTAAAATATACCTATCTAATATAAAAATATATATAGATTATATAGGAATAATAAAATCTAAAATAACACGAATAAATTTATCTGCTCGAATCAAATGGTTATTCAGAATTTAATAAAACAAAGTCATGCCATGATAAAAGTAACAAATTAAAAGAGCATAAAAGTGCTTCTATAAATTTTAACGATAAAAAAGAATTTCAGTAAAGTTTAAAACAAAATTAAAAAAAGATTATTAAAAATGCTATAAAAGCATTTCATTCAAAAACTTAAAAAATAAATATTAAACCTAATAGCAAATACTACATACAGTTCAAAGTTAGAAGCTCAGAAAACAACTTATTCGATTGTGCCAGACCCAGGCAAAGTTACACAAGGCAACCTTCAAGTCCCTCGAAATACAATTACTTTTTTTAAGACATGGATGAAGCATTCGGCATGTAAATACTCAATTTCTAGAATAAACCATAAATTATATATCACAGATATATATATATATATATATCATTATTCATAAATTTAAATAACAAAACTAAAAATACAAACAATGAATTTCTAATTTTGATAATCAAACGACTAAATATTAAATACACTTATCTCATTCAGTAAAAATTTGTAAAAAAACTTGGATCTTTACGGGGCTCTTTGCCTAATAACAGACTTTATGCATTGGCAATTTGCCTCACAAAAAGTTGGACTAAATGCTTTGTTTGGGCTTTGGTTCCGACATACGCAAAAACTGAGAGAAAATCGTATTACGCATTCTTAAACCCAAAAAAGATACTTTAAACCAATTATTTTTCCTTGTTCGATGCATGCATATAAAAGATAACGATAATCAAATGGCATTATGTTAAATCAAACAAATAGGGGGCATTTCTCAAAACGGAAGAAGAATGACTTTCATGTGCACAACACATGAGCGAAAAGTGCTTAGTTTTCGTTTTAGAAATATAAATAATTAAACAAAAATAATTTGATTAATATTAATATTATAATTTCTTTAGAGAATTAAATTTTGATACCACGTAAAATAAAATAAAAGTATTGATCATAATGTTTACTCAAAATTAAATATAATCTACCATATATATGGACTCTGATCAGAAAAAAAGTTAACCCTTTGCTTTACTTTAAAACAAAAACTGCTAAGTGTTAAGGATGGCAAGTGTAAAACTGGCGCGATTCAACGTTACGTACTATTGTATCCATGTTTAAAAATATAATTTATATGGAAGTATTGATGGGCTTATTTTTATTTGAGACGAACGCAGAAGCCTTCAAGCGTTTTGGTAATGCGTATGAAATTATTATAATTAGCATCAATGAAAATCACAAAAATTGGATCTTTGAAAAATTAATTTAATTCATAAAAGCAAACTAATAATAATTGTAATAGTGATATATTAAAAGTAATAATCATTGCAGTGACCAATTTATCTAAATTTTAGTCTTGAAGCAAAAATTAAAAAATCAATATATGGTAATAATTGGTTAACAAGAATAATTAGTTTAATAAAGCTCGAACCCGATGTTTTAAAAATATATAACTGCAGCAGTAAAAAAAAGAATTAGATTGTGATCAAAACTAATTTCAGCAATTGAGCGCGTGTTATGAAATAAAATTGAATGTCTAAATAAAAGTACCAATGATAAACTATTATTTTAAAAGCTTTATTTTTTTGATTCGTTGACACCTAATTTTTAAACGAAACAAGTGACTTCAAATATCAAAGGTAAATATAAATTCAAATTTTAAATATTAGCTTTCAAAGAAATAAATATTTTATTTTTCGTTGAATTTTGAAATTGGTTAGAAATTGGGAGCTCCGGGGTTGAAAATTTTTTAACACGCTGGAGAAAAATTTGCCAAAATTGTCGACTTTTAAGAGATTTGCAACCAGATTTTAATAAAATCTAAAAAAAAACATATTGGTCAGGCATGATTGACTACCCTCGCATAATTTTCATTCAGGGTTGTTTAATTAATTTTGACTTATTTTTCGAAAATTTGTCCGCAACTTCCAGAAACGGCACCAGCGCCCCCAAAATTTGACATGAACGCACCCCATCTAAAATTGTTTTAGTTTAATTTCTCAACATTTTATTTTTTGAAGAAATAGTGTCCTAAAAAGAGAGAGTCAGGCGACGAGAGTAATTTGGATATGTTCACCCCATCTAAAAATTGTTTTAGTTTAATTCTGAAGATTTTATTTTTTTGAAGAAATAGTGTGCTAAAAGAGAGAGTCAGGCGGCGAGAGTAATTTGGACATGAACGCACCCCATCTAAAAATTGTTTTAGTTTAATTTCTCAACATTTTTTTTTATTTTTTTTTATTTTTTGAAGAAATAGTGTACTAAAAAGAGAGAGTCAGGCGACGAGAGTAATTTGGATATGTTCACCCCATCTAAAAATTGTTTTAATTTAATTCTGAAGATTTTATTTTTTTGAAGAAATAGTGTGCTAAAAAGAGAGAGTCAGGCGGCGAGAGTAATTTGGACATGAACGCACCCCATCTAAAAATTGTTTTAGTTTAATTTCTAAATTTTATTTTTTGAAGAAATAG
>MEIZ01000154.1:86396-105617 GCA_001723225.1 Globodera ellingtonae | reverse complement strand
CTAAAAAGAGAGAGTCAGGCGACGAGAGTAATTTGGATATGTTCACCCCATCTAAAAATTGTATTAGTTTAATTTCTGAAGATTTTATTTTTTGAAGAAATAGTGTGCTAAAAAGAGAGAGTCAGGCGGCGAGAGTAATTTGGATATGTTCACCCCATCTAAAAATTGTTTTAGTTTAATTCTGAAGATTTTATTTTTTGAAGAAATAGTGTGCTAAAAAGAGAGAGTCAGNCATCTAAAAATTGTTTTAGTTTAATTCTGAAGATTTTATTTTTTGAAGAAATAGTGTGCTAAAAAGAGAGAGTCAGGCGGCGAGAGTAATTTGGACATGAACGCACCCCATCAAATTGTTTTAGTTTAATTATGAAAATTTTATTTTTTGAATTGTGTGCTAGAGAAATTTGGACATGATCGCACCCCATCAAATTGTTTTAGTTTAATTTATGAAAATTTTATTTTTTGAATAGTGTGCTAAAAAGAGAGAGTCAGGCGGCTAGAGAAATTTGGACATGATCGCACCAAAGTTGATATAATTGTAAATAATTAAATTAAATAATTATGAATTTATCAGGAATAAAACAATTTAACAATGTTTTTCCTTATGATTATCATAAACAAGTTTATTTAACTTTATACAATATTAAATACAGAAATAACGCGCCTGACACGCTTTTATGACTTTGTACAAAATAAAATTTACATGTTTTAACAAAAAATTTCAAAACAAAAAACTTTCAAAACAAATCATTTTTATTACGAAACCTACAATTAGTTTAAATATTAAAATAAAAATAAAAATGTTTCTTAATATTAATACCAAAACTATAGCTTGAGGCCAAATAAAATTTGTATATTTTTATCTGGCAACTATGGGAGAACCGTTATCGTTAAAGCAAAATGCTCCAATAAACAAATAAATAAAATTTTGTCGGAACTGGACATCATTTATAAAATAGACGGTTAAATTAAATGAGATAATAAATTTTATGTTATTTAGATTTCAGTATTCAGAATTGGTTTTATAATAAATAATAAAAATTAGTATGAACAGTCTCGACGTGTCCAAATCAGCAATCAAGATCTGCTTAAACAAACCAAAAAATTTAAAATATAAACGAAAAAATGTTCGTTATTTAAATAAATAGCAATTGTTTACCAAAGCATTAATTTTAAAGTGAACAAAACTAATGGAAGGACGAAAGCATTTTTAAAACTCATAATGTAAAAAAACAAGAAGAAGTACAAAGTATGCGAAAATCTGCAGCTAACAATCGTTAAACATTAAATGACATCAACAAAATACCCAATTTTAAATGTCTCGATAATAAATAAATATTAGAATTTACACTATAGTCCACAGTCGAAAAGTCCGGACACCACTTTTTTCACTACAAATTTTTGCAAAAGAATTTATCTATAAAATTTAAATATAGAAAAATTATTAAGCAAAAGAAAGAGATTCAATATATATAATCGTAGATCTATCAAATTGGCAATCGATAAAGAAAAGAATTAATAAAAAAACAAATCAAGTGATTGAATTTGTAAAAAATATATTTTAAAACAACAACATTTTAGCTTAATTAATATTACAAAACACAAAAACAGAAGCGGTGTCAATGGTTTGGAATATTGCAAATTTCTACCCCGTTACAATTGAAGTTTTTTTTAAATCAAAGTAAGGTTTTTATTAGCTTCTTTTCACTCTTAAGATGTTATAAGAGGTGCTTGTAGCCGTAGCCGGGGCGTTGCTTTAACGAGAGAGGCCGGTCGTCGTCAAAAAAGGAGGCGCCTCCGATAATATTAAAAAAAAGCAAACTTAAACTAAATCAACAGTAAGCAGAAGAGATTAAACGATATTTTTAAATTAAAGAATGGCATTGAATGAAACATGTTACTACAAAAACATTTAAATTCAAAAGTAATTAATTAAAAAATTAACAAAGGAAATAAAAATATTTAAAATCGTTTATATATTTAAATAATAATTCATTAAAGTTTATAAATAAAAACAGATATGCTTTTTGGCAATAATCAAGCAGGCAGCATACGACTTCTTCTATAGGGCGACCGAAACGCCTAGACACTACCAATATAACTTTCGACAGCCCACAGAAAATTTCAGTGAGACCATGAATCCCAATGACGCGCCAAGCAAACTTTCGGAAACGGACATTTTCTTTAATAAATAATAAATTAATAATAAACGGGCTTCACCACGTCAAGAAACTATCAAATTGAAATCGGAAGAACAATAAATGAAAGAAGTCATCTAAAGCTGTGAAAATATTAAATTTAAAATAAAACAAAGTTGCCGAAGTCATTAATCTAGATAAAAAAGTCAAACTCAAGAAGAAATTAATTTTTATTTTCAAGCAAAATTTGCGCATTTGTTTAGCTTTTGAAGAATCATTGTTTTATTTTGGCTTCATTCGAAATAGGATTTGATTTAAAATATTGTGAAACATTAAGGCGTCCTTTGCGGCACGCGGTCAACCATTCGTTTCTCACGTGTTATGTCGAGGCTGATGTTTAATTTTTTCAGTGGCTTATTGTTTTATTTACGATAAAAAATTTAAATTAATTTTATATACATTTTTTATTGAGTTGTAAAGGAAATTATTAAGAGTTTTTTAATGCTGGATTATTACATTATAATTTTGTTTTAAAGCAAATGTTTTTTGAAGTTTGGCATTTTATAAAAAGCTAGCCAACTCTTAATGTTTTTTTTGGTCGTCTCCAATTATTATACGATCAACATCATATAAAAAAATATCTGCGGCCATATGAACCGGTGATAACAAAGAGTTGTTCCAAATTTCAGCAGAAAATGCAAAATTTTTGGGCAAAAGCGATGAAAAAGTTTTCTTTCGTTCTGGATAATATCCCATTTTGGTTAATGGGCACAAGACATAATTTGTTTTTATATGAGAGATAAACAACTACTTATTTTGTCGAATACTTCAGCGGTCATATTATAATATTTTTTAAATAATTAGACTGTAAACACGTAAACAAAATTCGATAAAACAATTAGTTTTTTTTGTTTTGTTTAGCAAATTTGAGTTGATAAAATCACTTTAGAAATACAGGGTTTATAATTGAGAATGTTACATAAAAAAACTTTGTAACATATTAATATTTTAGGTGTTTATTTGTTATTGTTTTTATGTTCGTAAATAAAGTTATCAATTAAAAGTTATAATATTTTTTATTCCAAATATTTTGTGTGCATGTAAAATCGTGAAAGTTTTTTTGACAGTACAAATATCTAGCACTTCCGTGCTTTTCGCAAAAACATAATATATTTTTTTATGATTGCGTGAAATCCACAAAAACAGAAACTTTGGCGAAAACTCAGGTTTATTTCAGACCGCATGATTAGTTAAAAATTATGAATAGTTTGTTTTTAGAATTTCCGCAAATTATTTCCTCTGAAATCCAATTGAAGGCGAGCTCATACATTATTCAACAAACAAGAAAAATAAACTCAACCGAACATATCGATGTTTTTAAGCCTTGCGAATCGAAATGCGCATCTTTTCTCCATTATGTTTAATCTTCCATAATTTTTATGAATGAGTTGATTAAAGTATATCGAAACCAAATATTTATTTTTTGTTAGAAATTTAGTTACTTTTATGGTAGATTTCTTTTCAGTATATGAAAAGTTTAATTGAATTATTGATCTTATTTTTCTTTGCTTTTGCTGTTAGTGCGCAGTTCCTGTCCAGAATCAACCATTTAAGTCATTTAAATTGATTTTATGTATTAAAAACACCAATTCTCAAATTACAGCTTATTTTTGGAATTTTGTTTCCTTAGTGATTATATTTAAGTTATTTAGCTCAATATTTTAAATTTCTAGGGAATTTTATTCGACTTCATCTTTTTAGTTGTAAATATAATTATTCTTATTTTATGTTAAGTTTTAGCTTATCTATTTTTACGACAGATAATCGCGTTTATTTAGAAATTAATTTTGGAATTTCTCATTAATATTTATAATTCTTTTTGGTAACGAGTTCTCCTTGGCTCGATCTAGTTGTCGGTGCGTCGGTGCCCCGATAATGGTGGAATGTTACAGATAAATATTTATGACTTTATTTTATTTAATTTGTTGTAGTTTTCACCTTAAGCAGCTTTTACACATAGTTATCATTTTTTATTTTACAAATATATCATGCAGTTTATCTAACACAATAAAGTAAATAAATGCTTACAAATTGTCTATTTTGTTATTTTGTATTTTTAAATCTTTTTGACATAATGAGATAATTCTCTGCCAAAATCAATGAAGCTTGAATAGGACTATTATGTTGTTTCATTTTAAAATATAAATTACTTTTTCGAATTATTCAAATGTTAAGTTCTGTTGGTTTTTTTACACGCCAATTTGATTTTATATGTTTTAAATATTGGTTGCGGCCTTCGCTCGTCATCTCATTTTGATTGCTGTTCGGCTTTAGTTTCTGACTCGCTGCTTCAGAGTCCAAATTTATATTTTATTATTTTAATTATCCTCATTTTTTTTTACACGCTGGGTTTTATATTAAAAAATAATAAGTTTTAATCATAAAATACTTAGGGTTTTTTTGGTTGATTATTTTTATAATAATTTTGGCAATTGGTTGCGTTTCATGTCGCCATTTTATGTTATAAAACTTGTGTGGCGAATTGTTTTTGGTGACTAAATCGATGGACTTCAAAAATATAAGCAACACTGGACAGCATTTTTCTTTTTCGTGTTTTTGTTCATCTTTATTTATTTATGATGTTAGTTGTGATACAAAAAACAAATATTATATAAAACTTTTAGCATATTTTTGTTAGTATTTTTGAAGACGAGTAGCGTATCTCGTGGAGATTAGCATCAATTAAATAATATTTTTAGTTTAATAAATAGCTAATAATATATTGGTATTTTTCTCAAAATAAATGATATTTTTTTTTGTATTAATTAGCGTGCAATGTTGAATAAAAATTGAATAAATGCTAATCCTTAAAATTAACGAATAAGTACTTATTTTTAATTTCTTGCCAACAAGCCCATCGTCCGATAAAGGCTGCAATGCGCAATTTAAATATTGATAATGTATATATTATTATTTTAAAAATTTACACTAATAGGTTGCCGTTGAAATGGTAAAAGGAACTGATAATGAATTTATTATAATGCGAATTTTATTAAAATATTTGAATAAAAAATTTCACTAAATAAATTATGAGAAGATAAATTTTAAATTGAAATAAGGAAAAGTCTCTGCAAAGGGATCTACTGATGATTCAATTACACAATCATTAAAACAATTAAATATTCATTAGATTATGTTATAAGGCATAATAATATCATTTAAATTAATTACCTAAATTTTTTAATCAATTTAAACCAAAAAAGGATTAAAAAAGTCAAAATTTACAACAATAATATTTTTGCAAAAATTAAATATTAATAATAAAAACGGTTACGATTCATAATGAAATGTATTACTTTAAACATTTGACTTAACCTCATTAAAAGAATGTTATCGTGCATCTGATCTGGTTTATCAAAATGTATGTTTTAAAATTGGTTGTTCAAATGAGACTGACGGAGCCATGATCGAGAAAATTTCTTCTCTCTAATTACAAATATTTAAAAATGTGCCCGCGAAGACGGTCTGCCTAAAATAGCACAAGTGGCTTTTCGTCGACAGCCCAACCTAACAAATAAATAAGATGATAATTTATGTTTAAATAACAAAAATTAAAGACATAGTAATTTGTACTAAATAAAAGGATTTGAATTACAATTAATTTTTGAATACTTAAAGATTTAACTAATTGTTTGTATTTAAAATTTTTCGACGATTAATCAATATTATAATTTTAAAAATTTCGATTCAATTTAAAACAAAATAATCATTTTTTCTAGGTCAAACAGAAACAGATACCGCCGAGATGCAGTTTGTCGATGAAAAATACGACTGAAAAAATTGAGATAAATTTCTTTCCAATTTAACACATTTTAAATATAAACATATTTAAAACCTATACAAATTTCTTAAATGGTTTTAATAAACTACAGTTTAAAACGAAATACTGAGAAACATTTAGAATATTGTTAACGGTTTATAGTAAAATATTTGATATATTAAAATAAACACATTAAAAAACACGTATAAAACAGATTTTAATTTATTCCTTCAGCACACTTTGTCGCGGGCAATTCATGTTTATAATTAATTTTATGTAATTGCCAATTTTCTTAGTCTGAGTTGCGGGTTTTTGTGTAAAAATTATTAATGATGAGACAAGTAATATTTATTAGCATGCCGTCAAACCGTTTCTAGTGTTAGATTGATCTTCATTTTTAAATGTTTTTTAAAATTTTGTTTATAAATAGAGAAGTGATTTATTTCTTGATAAAAACGAAAATATTAATATTTTAGTTTAAATGTATATATATATAATTTTAAATATTTTATTCTTTTGTGTGAAAACGCTTCAACTAATTTTTTTTTATAGTTTTTTTTAATAACTTTAAATATTTCGATGTCAAAATCTCAGCACTAAACCATTTAATGTCATAAATTGCAAAACGCATTGCGGTCGGGTGGTGGCGGCCTCAAAAGCAATATTGATCTTTTCTATTGGGATTCCTTTTTAATTATTATTCGATATTTCATAATTATTTTAATTTAAATTTAATAAGGATAAAATATCAAAATAAAATTAAAATATTTTTGTTTTAGACAATATTTTAGCTAAATATTACCTTTTATTTTTTAATTAGCAATGACTATTTTTTTATATTGTTTTAGAATACTGTAATTTGCTCCAAGCAGAATTTTGTTCACGTGTCGGTCTGATGACACTGCTCAAACATCGTTGCAGGGGAATAAAGTACCACCAATGGCAGAACGCATCTGGGCCAAAAGTCGTAGCGCCACATCATTGATAATCTTCGCCATTTGGCCTAGAGAATTTTTTCAAATTTTAAATAGAATATTTTTTTAAACACACAATCATGTTAAATATATGTCGTCAAGTACAGTTCAACAGTTTAAAGTTGTCTCGTGTGTACAGCAAAACGACATTCGACGATGAAAAACTTCATAAATAAACAATAAAAGATTAATTCAAATTACAAAAATAAATAACTAAATAAAGTCTTTAAAATTCAGCTTGCAATAAATAAAAATTTTACTTTTGTTAACGAAATGCGCCGATTATTTAGCATTATCAAAGGAATACAATGATGGCGGATGCCACGAATAAATATAATTTAGTTTATTAAAAATCAAAAACAAACAACCAATAAAAAAATAACTCATTTGGAAGATAACAAAATGAGAAAATTTATTTAACAAAAAAAATATTTTAAAATAAATACTGTGAATATGAATAAAATGAATTGCGGAGATCGACTTTATACTTCGGTCAAATGCTTTTTTGACCAGACGAAAGAACATTTTAGTATATCGTTTTATGTTTTTATCGAATAAGAAATCAATTTATTTGTTTGCATCTAAACCTTACGCTTTGACATCGTTGTAATGAAGTTTATAAAAGTTTTAATTAAAATTCAATTTTATATTTAAAAATAAGACAATATTCTCTTGGTTTTTACTTTTAAAAGGTGCCATTTTGTGTTAGACACTTTAATAACCATAAAATGTATTTGCAAACGGTATGACGGCACAGATCGAAACTTAAAAAATGATAATTTTAAGGTTTATAATAATAAGATCTAAACGAATAATGATTCCAAATAATTGTTTATACCAACATTAATTCATATGAAATGTTATTTAATAATTTATAAAAATAATTTACAATTAAATTAAGCAAATAGTTAGCGGTGATTATTGCAGAGCCAAAGCTGCACATGCAAGAATGTTTAAATAAATACTAGAAATACCAATGCTTGAGGAAAAATTTATAAATACATCAAAATTTCTAATTAAATTGTTAATATACTAAACGATTTTTCATTTTAAATTAAAACCTCTCATCTCCTAAATACAAAAATAAAAAGCAATAAGCAAAACAAAAATCTGTTTTAAAAATAAAAAATTTCGAGATTAGCCCAAGCAAATTTGATAAATAGACAAAGTATAAATAGAAGTAACTAAACAAAAAAATGCTCAAAATCTATTCAAAAGAACGCTAAAACTGTTAATGGGAAAAATCGAGCCTTTCGCACATCAAGGAGAGCTCATGTGCACAAAAGGTTTACTTGGCGAGTCAATTATTACATGTAGATACTATTCTTAATATTATAAATCTTTAAAATTGACCATTAAATTACGAATTACAAAGTTTAAATAGCAAAACTTAAATGCATAAAAACATCCTTTTGTAAAATAACAAACGCAACGTAAAAAAAGTCGAAGAGATTTAAAAGATTCATTTTAACTGAAGAGCTTGTTTCTACACCACATTCTATGCTATCGAATAAGTTTTGTGCTAATTTGCAAAGAATAAAAGATAGCTCAAACTACTACTGAAAATAGTGTCAAATAATTTTTCACAAAAAGTTACTCAATTATAAAAATAAATCGAAATATCTAATTTATTAAATAATTTCTTTGTGTAATCATAAGCTTATGTTGGACAAATTACATGGAGCTTTTCAAATGATAAATTTAATTTAATGGCAAACTTAAAAATTACTAATTAAAAATTAATTTGTCTTTAACAAAATCACATTAAATCCAAAGGCAAATAATTAATCTACCATAGTTGGTTATATCACATTTCTTTTCTATTGTTAGCTAATAAATTTTTGTTGAAATCGATGGGTTTCGCATTAATTAATCGGTTTTATTTGTTATCCGGCATACGGATTTTATTTCCTGCAAAATATTCGCTTTAAATTGAAACGATAAATTTGAAAAAATTATATAAATATAATATAAACTGAAAGGTATACTATATTATCACATGTATTTAATTTCATTTAACTTAAACAAATCAATAATAAATAAATTTTCTTAATTAATAAAAAGATAAATACCCAATGTATAAAAACTAACACATCAACAACTTCTACCAACAGTAATTCAAAAGTTATAAATTTTAGTATATGAAAATCTGTACATGAAAACCTTCAAAAAAGCAAAAGCATTTACGAAACATTAATTTTGAACGATTCTAAATTTTAATAATCTGAGTCAAAAAAATTAATAGTACTAACATTTTTAAAAATTCAAATTATTTAAAACGCAAAACAATTTGACCTTATTCGCATTCCAGAAAATAGTTAATTGAAGGTTTTGTTTGTAATTATTCCCACTTAAATAAAACCAAAACTAAAAGTTAATTAAATATATTTCAAATAATAAAGGTAAATTTATAAGAAAAAAATCAACAAATAAATTTTTGAAACACTCTTTTAATTACATAAAACGCGTTTTAGCTGCATGACAGTCGAATTGCAAGAAGACGGCAAAGTTTGGCAAATAAAATTACGTGTGAAACAGTTTAAAAATTTGCTGCGTTAAACCTGCGCGTCAAGGCGAGAGTATACATCTAACTGACAGAAACGGAGCTTCCGACTCATTTAAAACATGTAATTTAAGGCAAATAAATAAAATGAATTTAATTATTTTTTTAAATAGTAAAATAAAATATTATACACATAACAAGATCGTTGTTTTCAATATTTTGCTGTTAATTCAATGATTAAAAACAACACAAGAGGCACCCGACTGTCTTTTTAGACTTGAAAAATAATAATTTAGTTAAAATTTTTTTTTAATTTAAAAAATCAAAAATACATACTAACTAGTTTTTGTAGAAGTTTTGGATGTTAATTTGCTTTAATTACCAAGCCATAAATCAAACTAATAAAGTAATTGTTTTCCCATAAGTTTTGGAATTTTTTTAGCTTAATTACCAAGCCATATCCATAAACAAAATTGTTCTTTAATGCTGTTACACATTATTTATGGACATTCTTGAAAAAATAGATTAATAAATCACGGCTTTTCTTTACCGAGACTTGACCCCGAGACTCGAGAATTGACTCCCAAAAATCCGAGACTTTTACCAAAAATTTTTAATTTAGATTCAAAATAGGTTTGCTCCCGAACCCTTGGGGGTGGGAAAATGGTATGTCAGGGAAGGTCGGGGGGTTGGCCATGTCGGGGGTCCGGGACGACCCAATTTTGAGAATGGGGAGCAACTCTAGTGAAAAAAATTATATACTTTTTTCAGACTTCTGTTTTCTTATTTTGGGGCTCGGGGAGCAAACCTAGTTAAAAATTAAATATTTTTTTAGAAAATTCTGTTTACTTCAGGGGGGAGTCGGCGGTGCCGATAGGCGCCGCCGAGAAAATTTTGAATTTTTGATTCAATTTGTTAAGGGATTTGCAACCATTTTTTGAAGCTTTTTAGAATGGGAGGGGCCGGGTTGACGATTTTGAGATTTTTTTTAAATAATTGGTCTTAATTTTTAAAGTTAGAAAACAAAAAGCCACCCCCCCCCCCTTATGATTTTTTCTCAATTTAAAGAAAAAAATATTTTTAAAATTACCATCAAAGTTCATAAAAAGAGAGAAAAAAAATCATTTACACAGTCGGAGGTTCGAAGTTCGAACCCATAGCCCCAGGCATCACTCACCATTATACGAAAAAAATTAAATAAAAAAGATTTTCACTAGGGAAAGTTGAACATTAGACAAAATTAAATCACGTCACTCAGTATGACCACTGCGCCACGTGAAATCATTTGAATAATTGGAAAATTTCAAATATATTACTCAATAAAAGTTCAATTCTTCAATTTTTACCCTGTTCTAGCTTGGCCTGTTCTGTTCCTGTTCTGTTCCTGTTCCAAGGATTTTGAATCTGTTCCTGTTCCTGTGCTGTTCTAAATTCTAGAATAGAACAGGAACAGGAACAGGAACAGAACAGGAACAGAACAGGCCAAGCTGGAACAGGACATCATTATCCACAGACTAAAACTAAAACAGCGTAATCTAATATAATAACATTTTATTAAAGGTCAAAATATATATATTTTAAATATTAATAATGCTAAAAATTAATACATATAAAAAGTACTTATAAACAACCCTTGGATATGGCTAAATGGTAAAAATTCGATTCGGTTCGCTATTTTTAAAATTGAATAAATCATAAAAGATTATTTGGAATTCGTCTCTGCGAAGATCGAGCTGGAAGCAACTTTCTTCTTATGACTTGGCACAAACTACGGAAAAATGCATTTCTTACAAAAAAAAACGCGTAAAATAAAAAAAAAAACTAAATTCAAAGTATTAATGTTTAACTAAAAAATCATCAATTTATGTATACATAAAAAAAGATCACCTTTAATAGACTACCAATTAAATGTTTAAACCTAATTAGAATTTTTTATTTTAAAATTTTATTCAGCGTTAGACTTTTTTGTATATGATAGAATATTTGTCTGATAAAATTTAAATGACTTATAAACTGATATACACATAAAGCTCGTTCGTGATAAAAATTCCTCAAATTTTTAGCCGATATAACGCAATATTTAACAAATGGAAAAGAATAAAAAAGTAAATAATGACAATAATAACTAAATAATATATAATAAAAAATAAATAAATTATTTATTAATCTCCAAAAACATTCTTGAAACCACCATTGTCGAATAAGAGCCATTGACCTTTTTTATATAATGAATGGGCAGTCGAAGCTGCCCAAACCTTGTGAAAGAAAATATGGATAAATAATAACGTAAAACGTGTTACATATTTTCAATTCAGAAAAAAACAAAAACTACAATATTTGTTTCATAGAAATTGATAGTAATAAAAAAAAAAGATTATCTAATCAATTATTAGAATAAACTGTTTAACGAACACAGTGCAATTAAAATTTAATTAGTTTTTAAAGCATTAAAACCTTTTAAACTGAAAAGGAAAAAAAAATTTTATTAGAATTACATGATACAGTTCAATAACATAAAAAAGTAAAATATTTCTTAAAATAATTGTGTTTTGGAAGGAAATCTTTTACGGAAAGGCAATCTTGAAGCAAAATCCGAAATAATTATCAATAAAATAATGTGGATTTTTTATTATAAAAACTTTAGGATAAATAAGTATATAATAAATTTAGCGGTGAAGTTTATATACAAATTACTGGGATGCCAACGATTGGGTTGTGAGATTATTAGATTGTTAAACTATTAAACAAAGATATGAAAAATTAAAGGTGGATAAAAATCATTAAATTACAAAATTATTTATTAAAAACACAATCAGTTTAAAAAAAAATGTAAAAAATAACATATAAATTTACAGCACAATATATATAACTAAAACTGCCCTATAAAAAACCATATTAAACACAAAACAAATAATAGAAAAAAATGATTAAAAAAGGATATTTAAATGCTGAAAATTGCAAATTTTAAAATCAGCACCCATACAAGTCAACAAGATGATAGCCGCCGAACCGGGAAATTTAATAATAATTAAAAATAATTGAATACATATACATACGTTACTGCGCGTTCCACCGGAAGACAACGTCACCGGAAATGGTTTAACTTATTTGCTTTACTGGTTTACATAATAAAAAGATAAATACCTAATGTATAAAAACTAACAAATGCAACAACGATCACTTATTTATTTTCGTCACAACCAGCGCCAAAATTGAAAAAAAAAGAACATAAATGTTCACTTATTCGAAAAGATAATAGAATATGATTATAAATTATAACTTTTTTATTTAAATCTGTAAGCAAACAAATAAAAAAATGTCAATCTGAGTAAAACCATTTTCTATCGTCTGCGCTAAACTAGACTTTTTTGTCACAAAATCATACACTTCAGCAGGTCGACCTGGCAAGATGACAGGACAGACATTAAAAAATATATGTTTAAATAGAAAATTTCTCAAAATATTTTTTTTTGCAAAACAATAATCCTTATTAAAAAATTTGTAATCGTTTGCAGTGTAAGTTTAATAGAAATAAAAAATAATTGTTACGAAACATTAATTTTGAACGATTCTAAATTTTAATAAATCTGAGTTTGTAAATATTCCCACTTAAATAAAACTAAAACAAAATTTAATTAAATATATTAAAGATAATAAAGGTAAATTTATAAGAAAAAAAAATCTAATTGAGCGGAAAGGGTCTCACATGAAAAAGCACAAAATATTAAAGAAAAATTGTTTTTTTAATTATATCTTTAAAAGAGTTTGGTCGATTGGTTTCCAATTTGTTGCTAATTTAAGTCTTCTGAGTTACGCATTAAAATCGAGATACAAATGATTATTAAAAATTTTAAAGAAATCAAAACACATCTTTTTATTGAAAATAAATAAATAAATCTTTGATATAAATTTGCCCTAATCTTATATTAAAAAAAAGAAAGGGACTAAGCTATGATTAGACACAGAAATCTGCGCGCAAACAAAATTTTTGCAAAATTTTTGCTAAGGATTGCTTAAAACCCAAAAATATACCATAACCGCACACCACCATAACCGCCCGCATTAGTAAACTAATGAAATATTGAACAAAACAAAATTTATAATTAATTATAGTTGAAACTTATTCATCACTTGCAAAATTTCAAATAAAAATAATTCATCAATTATGCATATAACATTAATGAATAAAAGTGTTTACAGTTTTTATGAACATAACTGACCAAATAAAAAAAAAATTCAAAAATAAATTTTTTCATTTAAAAATAAAAAAAGTACTTTAAATCAAATGCACAAATTAAAATTAAACAAAACATTTGGAAAAATGAAAAGAAGTATATTATCGTGCAGAATTCGTTTAATGCTTCATTTACGACAATATTGGCCATTACCAACCGATCGGAGTACGCACAACCCTCTACATGGGAGAGCGCAGCGGCGACTGGATCTCAATCGACAACTTAAAAATTAATTAACCGAAAATTATTGTTTGTTATCCGTGCTACTTACATAATAACTCAAAATTCCCAAGGTTATAAAAGTAAACAAAGTGTCGGCCCGTGGAAAGATTTTAATTACTAATAAAAACATATTTAAATTTTGAATATTAGTCTAAATTGATTAATAAATAGGTATACAATTTCAACAAAAATGAAAAAGTTAAAGCAATAAAAAAGTTTAATAAAAAAATTATAAATTATCAAAAAATAAAGTATACAAGCACAAATATCTTAAAAAAACGCATAGTCTAAATATTCAAAAAAAATAAAAAATAAACTTCTGCTATTTATTTACGATTTAAAAAACAGAATAAATAATTTTCTCCGTACAAATTAAAAGCATAAAAACAACAACAAAAAAATCAATTACGCTTTTAAGCCGTAATTCAATACAATATTAATAAAATGCCTTAAACAAAAAGATTTAACATACTTGGTTAAAAGGAGACGCATCGTGGGTGCCGTCTTCACAAAAGGGATTTATTTAAAATAATTTAAATTTATTTAACCTGTGAACTTGGCATAATCAAAATCCAAATTTAAAATAAAAATCCTGGAATAAATGCAACGTCTGCAATATTAAACAATATTTTTTAGTAACTATTATTATATGCTTTCGTCCATTGTAATTTTTGTTTTGTCAATGGTTAGCAGCAGAAACCTTTATAAATAAATATTAATTTATCTTCTTCTTATTAACATTGAGCATGACATTGAAATGTTTAAAACAAGTTTTGTTAAATTGCGATTTCTTTATAACAAATTTTACATTTTTATATTTCCTTTATTTAGTATATTTTATTGGTTATTTTTAAGTACTATTCCATTTTTTAAATTGATTTAAAAGTTAATCAGTTTTTATTCACATAAAGTAATTTTTTCAGAATAAAATCTTCTATTTGGAGCACAAATTTATGATTGATTTTTAGTTCTATATTTTGAGTTTATTAAAGATATACTAATTCATAAATGAATTTTTGTATCTATTTGAAAATATAATGTATGTAAAGGCTTTATATTTATTTGGTAAAATATTATATTTTGAACGATTTATCTTCTATTAATAACGATTTTCATATTGATTAAAAGTAGTTTTATTTAAATAGACCCTTTCTTTTTTGTTTTCCAATTTTTATTATTTAGTTTTTAACATTATATAATTTTTAATAATTATTATAAATAGTTAAAAAATAATTCTTTTTGTTGTCTTTTTTCCACGGCATTTTTTGACTTCCCAATTTCAGCTTTATATAAATATTATGAAATTCTGATAAATTTAAATGTCAAAAACTTTCTGCAATCAACTAAATTGAATACAAAGCTTATTTAATTTATAAAAGAACAAAATGACTTTGCAATATGAAATGTTAATATCTATAATTAAATATTAATTACATTTTGTTAGTAATTGGATACTCTATCTAAAATTCAAAACACAAAAATATTATATTTAAAATTCCAAAAAATTATCATAAAAGAATTTACACAAAAAATGTACTTCGAAATAATTTTAATTTATTTTCAAAGACGATTGGAGCCTATTTGGAACGGTGATTCTTCGGCACTTATTTATGCGTACGGAGGATTAAAATTTGGAAATAAAGTGATTGATAAAACAATGAAAATAAAAGAGTAGGCAATTAAAATAATTTAACAAAATATCATATAATAGGAAATATAAATCGATTAAAACCCATAAAAATGAAAAAACCCCTTCAAAGTTTTCAACATCTAATATTAAAATGGTTGAATAAATAAATTACTACCAATTATAAAAGTTCCAATATGCAAAAGACAGTTAACACTAGAGCAACCTTTCGGAAAAGCCCGAAAGTTCTACTCGAAGCCTCGGTGGCGGCTATGTGCATTGCTCGTTCGATTCCAATCGAGGGGCAGTTTGAGAATAATCAATTAAAGTTAAACTAAAAAATGAAACAATTAAAATAATATAACACTTAATATAATAATAATATTTATTATTTAATTTATTCTCTATTTAAATAAGCAACATGAAAAGCATTAATAAATAAACATTGAGTAGTGAAGTGACCTTTTTTTATTATGAATCAATTAAACTTCAACTTAATTATGATTATAGAGTGAAATTAATGTAAAAATGGAGTAAATAATAATTCATTTACAATTAATTTGAATATTAAAGATGTGTGGTATCCGTAAAACGTAGATGACCGATCACCGGAGAGAATTTACTTTTAACTAAATACCTTGAAGTAAAATTTTCTTTAATGAATTCATTTGAATTAAATGAATTGCAGCTCAAAATATATTATAATTCTAAAATGACATATCAATAAATACTTTTGATAGAATAAGAAAAACACATAACATGTAACTAAGTGCCAACAGTCTGACAACTTAACAGGTATAAAAACGTACAAAAATATAACTTTCGGACATGCCAAAAATTCTAAGCAAGTATATCTAGACTAAATTTAAATTGATTTGTAGAGTCGCCCGTACAGTTTTCATAAAGTTTTAAAAACAATAATTTACGCACATGTTCTTTATGTTTTAATGTCTTAATTTTATAATAAATTTTTTATAAGATTTTCAGATGCCTAATTACAAGTACAATTCGTTTTGTCTTTAATTTTAAAATTAATTTGTCGCGCTTATGATTAAAATTAATGTAATTAATAACTTGCCGATATCAATACTCGTTTTGTTTTACAAAACCAAATAACTTTTTCGTTATTTAAGCTTGGATTAATGAATTACATATATTTGTAAAAAAATTACTCTTAAGAATATGTTAAAATACAAAAAGTTTTAAAATTGTATGGGTTTAATTTTAAAAGTATAATCGATGTAGCCTCCTTACAACACAACAGCAGAATATTTAAATTAGAAGATTTAAAAATTAGAAATTTTGTTTATTTTGTTAAGACAAATTAAAATTATCGTCTTGAAAAAGTTGTTAGACAAAGAATAGCAAACAAAAGATTGGGTGTAGTAATAATAGTAAAGGGAAAAATTTTAAACTTTTATATTATTATAAAGTAAAAATTAAATTTTTTTAAAATTATTTTAACATAACGTTAGACAGGTGTAAAATATATTTAATTTTCATAAAAAATTATTAATAATAAAAATATTAAATATTAAACTATTGGAAGCGCGGCTTAGTCAATTTATTCAGTGCTATTTAAGAAGAAAAAAATCTACGTAAAAATTTGATTTAATTTAATATGATATATACAAATATTTTTACAGCCTTAATACTTATACAAAATTTTACAAAGCTCGATGTTTCGATCCACGAATGCGGTCATGAAATAAATATATTTAGACGTAAATAAATATCATGAGAAAGATGTTTAAAAGTCATGTTTTTATTTAATGCTTGAAGTGTTAGGCCACCATGAGCATTTTTAACTTAAAATACACTAATATCTTATTAGTCAATTATCAAATAATTCATTATAATGCGATTATTTAATAAAGTGTTTTAATAAAAAATTGCAAAAAAAGTTTAAATTAGGAGAAGCTAATTGAACGCCAAATATTAATATAAAAAATTAAAATTAATGTAGTATACTTAAACTAACCAGCAAAAAATGAATTTTATTAAAAAAATTAATAAAGCAGTGGTCTTGAAACATATAATCAAATAAAGCAGCTGCCGGAACCATCACTGCACCGCCGCAATTCAGCAACTGGTGCAAAAATCAAATGACCTAGCCGCTTTGGTTTCTGGAGCCGAAAAAAGTCAACTTCCACCGTACATTAAATTATGTTTATTTTCTTTTTATAATTGTTTATTTTTCTTATATTTATATCATTTTTATCATTTTGCCTTCATTTGCATTGTTTAATTTAATAAATTTTGTTCGCCAAAAACAAAGATTAATTCTTAATTATATTATTATCATATAAGAACACGGCATTATTATAAAAAAATAAATGTTATTTAATTGCATTTTAACCATTTCTTGAGTTTTGTAATAAAATTTTATTGCATTTTTATGTATCTTATCATTATTAGGTTTTTATTTGAGGCTACCAAATAATTAGTTGGGTTGTAATTATTTTTTACCTAAGAAGATTTAAAAATTAGACATTTTGTTTATTGTGTTACTTAATCTGGAACCTAGAAGAGTTTAAATAATTGTAAACATCGTAAAAAAGACATCAAATAAATTAATTTTTTTAACACAATTTAGAGTGGAAGTTCGTTTAATGGCCATAGAAACAGCATCAAAAATCTTTAATGTTCGAATAATTAGTAATTATTATTTTCATACCGTATTTCCTAAAATAGAACCCCCGGGGGTTCTATTTTTCAACCCCTCCAAAAAGGGGGGTTCTATTTTAGGGGGGGGGGCTCTATTTTTCAACCTCTTTTTTTCAGAATGTTAACAAAATTTGCACTTTTTGCACAAATTTTTGGCAAAATTTGGATAAGTTTGACATTTTTTTCTAGCAAAATCAATGACAGAATAGAATTTTATTATTGAAGAACAAAATTATTCGATATCTATGAGTTAGGTATTCATCAATTTTTCTGGTAAATGGTAAACCCCTGGTAAAAAATAGAAATTTATAGAAGTCTTCAACAATTTTTTGAAAATCCTTTTTTGCTCAGCAAAATCGAGTTTTTATGAGCCTCGCTCCACATTGGCCTTATTGAAAAAGTATGAATTCAGCATTAATTGTTTTTCATTGTAATTTTGTTAAATGATTTTGAGGCCCCCCCCATCTCATCACTTCCCAACTCATCACGACCCAGCATCACCAATCAAGATCGGAGCAATAACTTTCTTGATTGGTGATGAGTTGGGAAGTGATGAGATGGGTTGTCCCCAATTTTGAGGCCAAAATAGATTTTCGAAAAAATATTTGTGTTCCGGTCCGGGGTTCGGAATCGGCAGATTCAAATTTTTTTTGAAATCAAAATAAATTTCTCTAATAATAAAAAGCGCCATAACTTTTAAACTTTTTGAAAATGTTCAATTTAAAAATAGAAATCAATTGTTTTATGGAAATTAATTTGACAAATATATACCTAATTTTAAATTTTTTGGAGAAACCATCTCAATAAGTAAAAAATGTCCTAATTTCTGCATTTTTTAAACTTTACTTCTAGGGCTAATACTTCTAGGCTCGAAGAATCCCCAAAATAGATGCCTAAAATAGGCTCCAAAACCCGGGTTCATAAGAATAGGTAGTGTAAAAATATAAAAATAGTAGCTTTATTTATTTCATTAACTTTAAGCTGAGTTATGCTTTTTTAAAACTCGAAGAAATTAACTTTTTTCTGAATTTTTCTTTT
>MEIZ01000154.1:63828-86315 GCA_001723225.1 Globodera ellingtonae | reverse complement strand
TGCATATGGTCGTCTTTGTAAGCCGTACAACGTCAACATTGCAGCTCACTACTACGCGCGACATAGAATCAGAATTCATCACCCCTACATTCCGTGCCTAATTGAACGTTTTCCAAAGGGAGGGGAGGACCGTTTTTATCCGATGGAGTTGCTAGAGCTTGTCGAAGAGGATTCAACTAACTGGATGGGCCGATTGTTCAAAGAGTGCCCAAGTTCAACATCAACTGATTCAACTCTTCGCTTCCGTGAAGAAGATGAGGATGGACGTGATGAATGTTCTCAACATTCATACACTTGTTGGTAATGCACACACACTACAATTTTGTCAATTTTCACAATAAATAAGTAATTATTTTCAAATTGTTACTCCTAATCCTTAATAAGATACTTTTCTACCCAAAAACAACATTTTCCAACTCTTGTTTATTTTCAGATTATATTTTTCAATCTTAATTATTTTTAAATTACATCTTTCAACTCTTAATTTTGCATTTTTCTACCCAAAAATGACCTCTTCCAACTGTTAATTATTTTCAAATTTTATCTTCCAATAATCATAAATATTACAAAGTGTGACCAAAATTCAATACATTAAAGTCGGCTCCGACAATACCTTTACCGACATAAGGCTATAACATTTTTGGAGGGGGAATGAGGTGACACGTGAGTCTTTAATGGAGGGACGGAGGAAGTTGGGGTATTGTACAATAATGGACTCATAATCACCCGTCTGAGCATACTCGAGCACTTGCGCCTTGAAGTCTCATAGCGCAGGCCTTGGTTTTGCGTCACATCAAAGTTGAGCGTGATTCCGCGGACTTTGAGGACGTATTCAGCGTCGGCGTCAGAACCCTTCCGCCTCAGCTTCAGCCCATACTAAACAAAAATTTTTTAAAAAAATTTATTTAAAAAAGTTACCTGTTTTGCACCGCCACTGCAAAATTCTTCGATGTGATGCAGAGGGTATTCGTCGGTGAACTGCCCAAGATGCGGGCCGACTTTCAGCGGGCAGTTGTCTTTCGGGTGCACAAAGATCAGGGAGTCGGTGTAAAGGCGGCTCCCTTTGTTGTTATGCCGCCAACGAAGAAAGTTTTGGACATTCCATTCCGATCCTTGTATGTAGTCCGTACTTTCCGTCCAGACACGGAGTTTAGTGCGAGAATTCTGTCTTCTGGATGATTGAGTTTGTCGCGAAGCRACTTTATTGGACAATCGAGAAGTTTGGCGCAAAATTCGCTGACAAGAACCATTTCAGAACTACAAATGATTGTGAAGTGTTAAATCTTCGCCTTTTATACTGCCAATTTTGACTCAGTAGATAATGCGCCCATATATTACTGCCCCTACTTGACTTTTTTTTGGTAGACTTTTGCCCGATTGGAAATAAGAGGGGAGGGGGTCCATGGGCGCACACCCGTAGGCGGTGCGCGCGCATCCCACGCACCTGTGAGCAGTTTTTGGGCGACGTGCCCCTACTTGACTTTTTTTTTTGGTAGACTTTTGTCCGATTGGGAGTAAGGGGGCAGGTGGTCTATGGTCGCACACCCGTAGGCGATCCCCCGCCCATTGAAAACGTGCGCTTAACAGTATCTGGGCGACGTGCCCCATACTTGACTTTTTTTGGTAGACTTACGAGTGAATACTAATAAAGGGGGAGGTGGTCTATGGTCGCACACTCGTAGGCATTGTCTCTGTTTGACTTTTTTGGTTCAATATTGGTGAATGTGGAAAACGCAAAAAAAAAAAAAAATTCCTACGAACAAACAACGTTGACCGACTCGTGCTCAATTTAGCTATATTTAAGAACAAATTGAGCAACCGAGTTGCCAATGTAATTTGTCGAATAATAATAAATCCGGCTTATGTGAAGTGTTGAACCGCGGCAATGAAAAAATTTTTATATTAAAAATACGAACATGTTACACCACTGTACCATGTGGTACATGGGAATATAAAAGCGATTATGATATTGTGTTGCTCCTCCTATTCGATCTTTTATTTTTCATTGCATATGATTGTCTCTTCTTATTATTTCATTGTACGCCCACTGTTTCCACTGTCCTCTTCTCGCCCGTGCTGCTTCTGCGAACTTTCAGCAGAGACCATCATCGGTATGGCGATTGAGGCGGCCACCGCACTTCGCATTGGCTCCGGAATTCCAATTGCGATGTGTGAAGACACGCGATTCGCCTCGTCTATGGCAGCTTGTTGTTGGTTTTCAATGACGTGATTGTTAGCGTCTGTTATGTAGCCGGTATGGCGTAGCCAGCGTACAATTGCCAACCAACATAGAAGGAACATCGGCAAAACGATGGCGTAATTTGCGAACACGAGCAATGCTTGAAGCAGCTGCATTTGGAAGCCGCGCTCGTCAACACCGTTGTCAGCGTTAGGTGATGACGCTGCAGCGTGGTTGATATTGGGACTCGCTGCTGCAAACATCAGCTGTTGGTAGTGTCTGTTTTGACTTGTCGGTGCATGGGTGAAGTTCATTGGGGATACGATTGGAGCGGATGCGATGATCCGTTCGTAAATTTCCGGCTGGGCGTTGAAGCGAAGTGAATCTGCTGGCTCGTAGACAATCATCCAGCTCATGTTGGAAGCCGCCATCGGTGTGCGTGTGTGGGTGTGTAGGGAGAAAGAGTGTGAACAGACACGTTTTTTGAGTGTGTAAATTTAGGGTCTTGTTTAATTGTATTTATGCAATTTTTGAGTCCGATACAATGTGACGGTTATAATCAATCATGATCAGCTGATCAAACTCTCCAAGAACAATCATCTCAACACCGCCGGCTGGTATGTCAGCGTTGAACTGCAATCGAATGCTGGTCGTACCGGAGCGCAACAGTTCAAAGCCGCAGCTGTCATCCAGYGTCGACGTGAGCGGCACAACGAAGAAGGTCCATCCGTCGTGGAAYTGGTCCAGCGTGATGTCCATGGAGCGTTCCGAATTCGCCATGCCCAACGCTTCGTACATGTCGACAAACGGTCGAATGTAAGCAGCGTCTGCAAAATTCATGCGATACGGCACTGCCGGGTACGMCTGGCCAGCCGCATGGACGCTGATGTCTCGGATGGAATAGGGGCGGAAGTTGAAAGGTGAGTGTGCCAAATGGCCGTTGAACGCTCGGTTGAGCACCAGTGCGATCGTGACGCGTCGCGGAATTGCGGCAGAAAAGATGTTGTACTCCATCTCGGTACGACCGGCCGACAGGTAGACGGACTTGACCTCAGTTTTGCGCACCGCATATGTGGCAGGCTGGCGTTCCAGTGTTTTGTAGATGGACATGTTCAGCGACGGTTGCACCTCTACCATTTTCACGTAGAGTTTAATGTCATGTAGGTAAAGCCCGTATTGGGTGCCGTTATTTTGGCCGCTTTCCAAGCATTGCAGAAGGAAGGCGTCTTTTGCGCGGTAGATGGTGAACAGGACGTCCATGTTGTTCAACAGGTACAGCTCCTGGTTGCCAAGGTCAAAGTCCAAACGAGAAATGAAGCGCGCTTTGCGCCCGCCGGCAAAACGTCGACAGCGCGCCAAGAAGCCTGCATCGGCGGCATCGTCATGCTTCAACGATGGGTAATGGCCAGAGCTAGCCATAAAATGGCCTTTGACATTGTCAGAAAAGGACAGTTCATTGGTCATGTACGCTTTATAAGGGTACAGTGTTCCACTGTCATACAACTCGGTATTTTGCACTTCCACCTAAAAAAAAATTACATACATACATACATGCATCCCCACCACGTGTGAACAACTCACTTTTAATTGTTGAACAAATGTCTGCCCAATGCATTGGATTGGAGCAACAAGTGGGTCGTCGGCATCAATGGGTTTTCGCAGCGCCCCGTCCTCTTTCACAATGCCCAGTTCCAGGAACAGGTATACACGTGACATGTCGGACCACAGGTTGTCGTTGAACATCCGGAACAAATACGGCCCCTCCTGGCTGATTGTTGACAGCGGAAGCAGTTCACGGAAAAAGGAGCGATTCACAGACACATTGGTCGGCGGCACGGCGAACACGTTGAGAGCACTGTTAAAGGCGAGCTCACTCTGTTCACTGATCTTTTTTGGACAGCTCATAATGGGTAGCCAGCTGGTTTCAATAAGTGCCCAGGGCGTCAAATCGTAGTCGTTTCCTCCCTCTTTTTTGTTGATCAGGGAAGGCACGCTTTATCTTTTTTCTCTTCTTGCCAAGACGGTGGGGTAGTACACTGTCACAGCCTGCAGCAGGCCCTATTGTGGATTTCAAACGTTCTGTAACCGTGCGGCTGCCTTTTATACTTTTGGTTGCCTTTCCACCTTCTGTCTCATCTTTTCCCAAGTGTTTTCGGTAGCGTTTGAAGTCAAATGGGCCGGCACCGCCTCCTTTTTGTCTACCCACATTCTCGGCAGCCTTCTCCAATAGATTTTTTAGCCCAGCTTTGCCCTCGTTGACCAATGAGTCCTTCAGGTTTCGGCCCTCTAGCACTTGGGTGAGAACGCGCGAGCCCGTCTCAAGGCCTTGCCGGCCAATGGCCGCGCCAGCCTGCTTTCCAATTGGGAGAAGGATGCGAAGGAAGCTGCGGAACATGGATCCGAGTCCGCCAGCCCCGCGCTGATAAGGCAATCCCGTGAATACTGGATAGCCTGCAGTGTTTGCCGCATTCCCGCCACCACTCATCATCATCATTGTGTCCAGTTGATTAAATGGTCCCGTGAATTGTGACCAGTCCACCTGAAGCGGGTCAAAGTCGACGTGCATTTTTTGTTTAATGTTTTGGAAATTTTCGTTAATTAAAAAATACAAATAGTATTTATGTTTTTTTAATATTGTCAGTAATACTTACTCAGTCAATTTGACCATCAAAAATCATTGTTCGGACAAAGGCGGAGACGAGGCGGTCCGGTTCAGTCTTTTGCTTGACAATATGTGCAACAATGTGTCGGATGGACCACCCATGGCAACGGTGGCACAAAAAATAGATGACATGTTTGCCACAGCTTGCCGACCGGTCGGACTGCAGCGCACGATCATTACGATTAATGTTGTGAAAACGTTGTAAAAATTTGTGAATGTACGGCGAGAGTGGGGGCCAGTCAGCAAACGAGTCAAAGTAATCCACAGTGTTTTTGCACTGAACATAGATGGCCACCCAGTGGCTCCCCGCCTCCGACGAGCTGTCCACATTCACAACCATACAGTGTGGCATTGGACTTGTGAGTGCGGGAATACGATCGGCGGGAAAACAGCCAACATACGTTGAACGTGTCAAATGATTACGTCGCAAAATTTTATCGATCTCAGTAGTGTTCATTTTGTTTCAAACAAGATTTATCAGTACGGTAAATGCATAAAGATAGATATATGTAATTGTAAGGGCAATTAAAAGTAGTTGGTTTTTTTAAAATGCAAGGTCAGGGTACAAGTACCATATTGGAAGGGCATAAGAGCACCGGAAGAAGTGCGTATTTCAATGAAAATTTCTGAAATCTCTTTTGTGATCAGATTGTGGTATTGGACGGCGGTGTAGCACTCCTCAATCATGTCGTCGGCCGGCCCTCGTATGTTGACCATGCGAAGCACGGGTGCCACCACGTCGCCGACGATCACCGGCTCTATCAGCCCTGGGGCGTACACGTAGAAATTGGACACGCCTCCTTTCATGTCGGGCTGATAACGCGCCACATTCAGCCCATTTGATAGATGACGTGTGTTAAAGCCGAGAATGTAGGCAAGCTGTTCGGACAACTCCACATGTCGGATGCGACGTTGGTCAAGTGCCAATTGGAAGCGTTGTCGATCGGGGTCAAAGCTGAAGCGACATGACAGTCGTGCCTTACGATAGGAGTGTATCCATAATTCCAGCCCGACAGGCAAATGCTTGTGCAGCATCGCCTTGTCTCGCTCACTCATACGCTTGGTTACGGCTTGGTCCAGCAAGCTGGCGTAAAGAATGTTGTACTGCTCTTGTTCTCGATGATGTTTTGCAGGTTGCGCATGGTGATCAACTTTTGCATTCCCATCCGTCGACTCGAYTCCTGCTACATCTACCGCTGACTTCTCCTCCACCTCCGCCTCCTTTTGTTGCGCCAGTTGCCCATTTGTTGGGGTAGTGGAACGATTGTCATCATCATCATCATCATCATCATCATCATCATTATCATCATCATCATCATCATCATTCGCCGATTTCTGCTTCTGCTGTGGGGGACCTTTCGGGCGTTCTGCAAACTCATTTTTCGCTGCCACTTCAGCCTCTGCGGCCAAGCGATGATACTCGAGTTGGAGAGTGCGCAGTTGGCCGGCCAACTGTTCGCTACCATCGCCGAGAGCCGTGTGCAAAGTGTCCAACAGTTCCTGCGGGTTGCGTACGCTGCCAGCGGGAACCCGAATCAACACCTCTTCCCCGGTCTGCCATTCGACGCGTACAAACTGCTCCTCGGTTGTGCCGAGGGAGGGCCAAGAGTGTGGGTACACCAAAACGGCCAGTCCAACGCTCCATTGCGAATTAAACTGCAGCTTTCGAGGCAAGCGTACGCGAAACGAGTTGGTCCGGTTGCCGTCCACATTGGTATTTGATGGCAGCACAATGTAGAATGAGGAAGTCATCTTTTGGATAGATCGACAGTGTAGATTCTCAGTTATTATATGATTGAAGAAGCAGGGATCCATCTATTGTGTTTGCTCGAATAACCCGTCCATTTGACAAGACAATGCTCCGTGCCACCACGATCCTTTCTTCTTTTCAACACCCGCTCAATTTCATACACGGGATTTGCTTCGTCGTCGTCGTCGTCGTCGTCGCCGTCATTGGCTTCATTTGTCGCCGCTTTCTCTTTCTCCTTCTCCTTGAGTTGTTGTTGTTGCTTTTCATCAAATGGAAGGACCACACACAGGTCTTGAGCGTAGAACCAGCCGCTCAACACCTCTCCGTTGTCATCCTTCAGCTTGTAGGTCACCGGGTTGCGCGTGGTGCGAACCTCCGCGATAGTGAATTGCTCGTCAGTGAAGCGCGGCAAATAGCCCTTTTGAAACACGTGCTTATGCTTCTCAATGCGTACGCGGTCGCCCACGTGCAAGCGCGACTGACGTTTTGCACGCGTGTTCATCCCGGCTGACGACACTGCCTTGTTCACCAATTGTCGTCTCAGACGTTCCACATTCCCAAAGTTCACATCAATAGGACGCAGGCCGAAGATGGCTCTGTTTGGCGACGCGTTCAATGCGCTGACCACCCGTTGCACAACGCCAGTCCAGCACTTTGTCCCAAGGTGCGTAAAATAGCGGTACAGTCGTTCCTAATTTGTGAGATATTATCCAAACATGTTTTTGATCCTGTATTTTGAGAGAACTTTGATGCTACGATTGGCACGCTCCGCGATGCCCGCATGCCATTGTGGTGAGGTGTACATGCAGTGGTGTTGCACCTCCTTTTCGCTCAAGTAGTGTTGAACCGCGCGTGCGGTGAACTCTTTGCCTTGGTCGGTCATCAACTTCCACGGGACATAGCCAGCCCGCCGGAAAATATGTTCAAATGCGGCCACCACGTGTGTGGCCTGTTTGCTCTTCACCGGCTCCACAAACAGTTGACGGCTCAGCGTGTCCACGCAGACCAGCAGGTATGTGTACCCACCATTGTGACGTTTGAGCTGCGCAAAGTCGGCCAAATCCGCCTGCCAGTCCGTGTGCAGTCCGGAAGCAAGCGTAGGCAGGCGTGGGAAACGGCGGACAACGCGCCGGTGCAACGTGTACACCCGTTGACGTGCCAAATAACGGCGCGTCTCTGCTCTAGTGATTACATGGAGAGGATGTGTGTGCCGTGCCTCGCGCAGCAACGGCTCCACGCTGGTAAAACAGGCGGGCGAACGCGCGTCCTTGTACAGCGGGTCCAACAAGCGTTCCACCAGCCGTTCTCGTTTCTTGTCGACAACGTCGTCACCAGAGTCGGGGCTTGAAGGCAAAGCTTTCGCGGTTCGACCCATTTTTTTTGTTGTTCTTGTTGTTGTTGTCGTTTCCGTTGTTTTTATTGCCCTTGTTTTGGCGGCAACTTTTTTTAAAGCTGTTCAACATTGATGGCAGAGGGCGGCGTTGGCGGCTCAGTCGCCCTTGTCCTCCAAGGGTATGGGAAAGTTTGTTTTTTGTGTTTCCTCTAAGTTTGCTGGGGTMGCSAGCGCGTGCGCTYCGCTCAGGCGGAAACAATGCATGCGCCATTTTCGGGTCCTTTCTTGCGTTTCCAATGAACGTCTGATAGCCGGGCGGTGCCTTCTGCTTGGGGGTTCCTTGGTGCCTTCCAACAAAATGGTAGGCGAGCACATCTTGAAGGTCGCTGTCTTTGATCGGCCGGTATTCGCCGCGCATGAACCGGTATACCTGCATTCCACCGCGACCACCCACTCCGWGCGCTCCCGAATTTTTTTGCACATATTCCAGCGTCTGTTGCAGACGACGCTCCACATCTGCAAAATCTCATTGCCGCACCTTGCCTTATGATCTAAAATAGCCACACAAACACACACACACACACCTATTTCCGCTTCCTTTGTTAAAACTCCGCTGCTCGTCGGGCGTTGTTGTTGTTGTTGTTGTTGTTGCTGCTCTTGTCCTTGTAGCTCTTCGGTTTCTTCTTCCTCCTCCTCCTCCTCCGCCATTTCACCACCTGATGACGCGGTGGCAAACGATGCTGTGGACGGATGAGCACTGCGCTGCCTTTTTTGCTTTTCCACCGATTCCGCACTAGCATCCGAGTCATAAGAGACCGGTGCTGCTGTTGCGGCAGCTGCAGCTGTTTCAACGTTTGTGGGTTGCCCGTGCCGTTTTGGCCGACGACGATGACGACTGCTTGGTGTTGTTGTTGTTGTTTCTGCGCGCAGTTGGGGTTGCGCCTGCTGTTGTATGAGGGTGGCGGCTTCTGCAAGTGCGTCACGCAGCACTGTTTTTGATGCAGCGTCGGTGGGCAGCTGAGCGAGACGAACGTTGGTCGGCCGTTCCTGCTCATCTGCCAAGAGTTTCTGGTAGCGCTTAAACTCCTGTTGGTAGTGGATCAGACGCTCATCATCATTCATCAATTTCACGGCATCATTCGTGCTTGCCAGGCGTGCCACTCGTTTTGCCGTGTGAGCAGTGGCCGTGACGCTGGGTGGGACGGTGGCACCACCACCGTCTTCTGGTGGGGCGCCAGTAAGTTTTGCATGCATCAATGAGCGGTACAGGTCTTCCGGTATGAGCAGCATGCGTTTAGTGTGCTTCATTTTGTCGTCAATGCTGGCCTTCCTCCTCCTCCTCCTCCTCCTGGAGTGAGGTGGAGGTCCCGGAAATTGCTTTCACCGCGTGGACCACCCTGTCGGCCAGCACTGGTAGAACAACACTGGCAAGTAAACCGGCCAACGCGGGCACCCCCCGCCCTGTCTGTTGTCGAAGCAGAAGCGAGCG
This sequence comes from Globodera ellingtonae, assembly GCA_001723225.1. Lineage (NCBI taxonomy): Eukaryota > Metazoa > Nematoda > Chromadorea > Rhabditida > Heteroderidae > Globodera > Globodera ellingtonae. The sequence goes on along the minus strand of MEIZ01000154.1, from coordinate 76,902 downwards.
TGCTCTGTGCGCACTCCGCGACTTGCTCAGGGCACGGACGAGCTGGGCCTGGTTGCGTAGACGGTGCAAGTGTTGGCTGCGGGTGGGCACCCGGGAGCGAAGCACGTTCAACGCACACTCGACCAGACACAGCAATTGCTCGGTGCTTGCACGCCTGATCAGTGTCTGGTATGCACACCCACGCGACGAACGACACCGGGTCAGACGTTGAATGTAGTCAACGTTGTTCTTAATGTACGGACTGATGTTTGCCAGTGCCGCAGTGCTGACGGCGTCCTTGTCGTCCGCTTTTAACCCCCTTTTTTTCTTTTTCGGCGCTGTTGACTTTGGCGTTTTTGCTGTTGTTGTTGTTGTTGTTGTTGTTGGTGTTGCAGTCGATGATGATTGCAATGGCGATGCTCTTGTTTTCTTAGGCATTGAGCAGCACCCTTTGCGCGCGGTACGTACACAACCGTCAACTCTCCTGGATATATATGTGTTCGCAGACGCTCCACCGGTTTTGTGGAAGGATGCATGTCGATGAGCAGGTAACCAAACGGTTCTGTTGTTGCGTCCTCATATGCCTCGATGAAGTGGGGGAGTGCGCCGCCRGGAAACAACTGAGTGCCCAGTGTGCGAACTTGCAATGCGCCGGCTGGATTGCGCATCAGCACCAAATAGTGGGAATTGTTCCGCGCAATTCGCAGCTCACGTGTGAACATGTGTTGCGTCAACAGCACAACGCTTACGCCCCAGTTGTGCGAACCGCGTGTGAACAGCACGTCGAGAAATGCGGCACGCATGTCAAACATCAAGTCGTCCAGCACGAGCAATAAGCGACCATGAGTGCTGCGCGACTCACGCTGCACATCCGCCTCTTCCGGCACGCCTTGGCAGACGCGTACCCATCGTTTATGTCGGCAACCGTTTTTGTCATCTTTTGGCATGTCTGTGCTACCGACAGTGGAATCACTTGCACCCACTTGATGTAGTCGCACTACCTCTTCATTCATTTCGCCGTAGCAGTAGAGTACACCACATATGGGCGTGTCAACCATTGCGTCCAAATTTTTGAGCATTCTCAAAACCCACTTCGACTTTCCACTTCCGGTGCAACCGGACACACACATTGTAAACGGATGCTTGAGTACTGGCGCCGATTCAATTGTCTCAGGGTGCGGTCGAACTTCCATTTTTTTTTTGCTTACGTCACTTGATATTTTGTAAGGGCGTGATAATACATGTACGCATGTGTTGATATATATATATAAGCAAATAAAAACTCATTTAGAACATTCTTTGTAATTAATTTTCAAAATGGATGAACTTCAGTATGGAGCATGGGTTGTACAGCCGGTAGCGCCAACCTCGTCACCACCGCTAACACAATTGCTCCCACCACCCCCACCACCGCCACCAACACCTCCAATGCAATCAGCACAATCGAAAGATGTTAAAAAGGGGGCAGAATGTCAACACAACAACARCAAGCACAACAACAACTGCGACAAAAATGGTGGTGGTGGTGGTGGAGAGGCTCACGATAGCGACATTGTATTTCCACGTGGGAGCAAAAATATTAAACCTATACCTGAGCCGACATYCACGGGACTGAACTCTGAGGAGGACGAGGAGGAAGAGGAAGAAGAAGAGGAGGAAGAAGAGGATGAAGAGGAGGAGGAGGAGAAAATAAAAGATTCGAGCGATGACAGCAGCGACAGCAGCTTGTCAACGACATCCTGCAAACGAGCACCACTCCTCTTTATTGACGAAGCAAACGGAGAGGATGACGAGATGGAGTTTGTTGATGGCGAGTCAAAAAATCTTGAGAATAAGAAAAAGTTGGAGGAGGAGGAGGAAGATAAGGCTCCAACAACTGTCAATTTACCACTGATTGATTATCTATGCGCGTACAACAACTCTTGTTCGATGAAGGAATTGCATGCGCTGTTCCAATGTGTGCCTGCACGTCGCCGCATGCTTTCACAGTTACAGCAACATTGCAACCTACGCACGGCCCATCTACGTCCCGCCCAGCGCAACACTGCGCTTCATGCACATGATTTTAGTGTGCACAATGTCGACAAAACGTTCGCATGCGGTGGTTACTTAAGCTTGACGGTACCTCACACCTACCCACACGCCTCCATACTTTTTGTTGATGTTTAGGTGCGTCAGTATTTTTACGCCAAGCACAACATACGTTTGAAGCACGCACTTTTGCCCACCCTGATCGAATTTGGCGGTGGAAAGCATGCGTCATATTATCCACTTGAGTGCGTGCACGTCGTACTCAACAACGGCAGTGGTGGTGGTGGTGGTGGTGATGGTGGTGGTAGTGGTGCTAGTGGTGGCGTGAGTGCTGCTAAAAACAGACCAAACGGAGGCACATGTCATTGGCGCGTCGCCCGTCGAAAACATCGTCCTCCGAGTGCAGGCGGCGAGTTCTGCTGGCCCCCAGGACTGACGTCAGCTGTCTCGGTTGGCACAAACCGCTGTAGCTGCGCGGGATGTCGTCGTTAAGAAATGATGATGATGATGATGAAGACAATGTRAAGCACATTCAAAACACATCCACACATTAATATTGCACCTTTTTTCGCACAATTAGCATTTATTCCATATATTTTCAATGACATCTTACAAATTTTTGAATATATAAAATATTGCAATCTATTTGTATAAAATGCTCACTTCTTTAAAACACAGAGATTAATGAGTGAGCAAATTTCAGTGCAAAACAGCACAGCTACCTTTTCCCTGCATTTGCTCTCAACCGTCCGATTCACCACTGACCAATTCTTGGCAGTAGCGCGAAATGCGTCGTGCACCGAGTACAACCCGAGCCGCTTCCACGCTATTGTGATGCGCGTACGCCAACGCAACGTCGCAAACACCACCAAAAACAACAACAACAACAACAACAACAACAACGACGACGACAACAACAACAAGCGCAATAATGACCACGGGAGTACAGCAACCGCGCTGATTTTTTGCAGTGGTCGGGTTGTGCTCACGGGGGTCGCCTGTTCGCCCCACACATTAATCCAGGAAGCTTGCATGTGCCAAGCGCGCCGGGTATGCCGACGAATATGCGCTGCACTCAAACGCAGCGGCCACCACGGCGTGGGAAGCACCTTAGGAGTGCGTCACCTTACGTTGTGCAACCTGGTGTCGACGGTGCGGGTGGCGCACCGAATTGATATTGAACAGTTGGCAAATTACCTAAGCACTTGTGGAGGATGGGAGAGCATGATGTCAATCCGCCGTGTTCGACGCATATGCTTTGACCTATGCACCTTTCCCGGACTCAGATGTTCATTGGAATTGACGTCACCCCTTGTTGAAGATGGGGGAAGTGAAAATGCAACAACAACAACAACAAAATCAACAACGACAACCCTAAAGACAAGCACCGAAAACAACCAGTCAATGGAGTCAACACATGTTGCAACATGTCTATTTTTCATAACCGGACGCGTGATTGTGACAGGCCTACGAAATTCGGTTCAACTGAAACATGCAGTGTTGACTGTTCAAAAGCTATGCAACCGTTTTCAGAAATAAATAGATTATATATATATATGGCATAAAYAAAATGATTTGGCTTAAATTTAACAATGATCACTATTACGCATTGTGTGGGCCAAATGGCGTTCTTCCTGGTTCCAGCGGGAACATCCGGGGACCGGTTCTGGCTCCTCCTCCCTTTCATGCAAACCAATTGGCAATGTCGGCTAAAACATTCTTTTTTCAAATTTGATTGTTGACCTCAAAACGACCTGCACATTTGCTGTTGTCGTTGTTGTTGACAGTGTCCCGCTGAGCAATGTGTCGATCTCTTCTGCTTCCATGTGCTCAGTGTCGTCATCGTCATCGTCATCATCATCATCATCATCATCATCATTGGGTGTGGCTGGGTACCACCCAAACGGCCTGGTTCTGAAGAAAAATGGTTCGGCGTTCGCTGCATGAGCAACAGCTGGAGCAGCAGCAGCAGCAGCAACAGCAGTGTCCATTCCTTCATTCCTCTGCAGTTGTTGTTGTTGTTGTTGTTGTTGTTGTTGCAGCTGCCGATCTGGCTGTTCCTCAACAGTACGGGGAACTTGTCCCTTGGTGTAGACTGGGCGGTATACACGCGTGTTGTGTCGCGTCAGTACGTCCGCACGACGCGTTCGCACAAAGCGATGGCATGGAACTGCGATGGCGCGCTGCTGCTGCTGCTGCTGCTGCTGCTGCTGCTGCTGCTGCCGTTGATTCGCGCCAGCCGCTCTCGGACGTCTAAATTGCAGTATTGCGCAAATTCGTAGAGTGTTTTTTTTGGGGCACTTGGCAAAAATATTGCATGTAGGAATTACCTTCCAAATTGATTGACGACCAATTGCCGCATTCGCTTGTACTGCAACAGTTGGCTTGTCTCATAATTAAGCTCAAAAGAGCGGATYTTGCGCTCCGCCCTTTCGTCGCCCCCGCCACGTGCATCCACGTGACGGAACCCGTAGTTTTTTGGGCCTGCTGAGAAGAAGTCGAAGATGCGTCGGGTGGGAAACTCGCGCTTCATGTCCCCCAACGCGTTGCCCTCTGGCACAGCACACGCGCCGCGTTTTTTCACGTACARCAGGCTGTCCGTGTCACAGTAAACCGTCCGCCCGCCCACACGACGCACCTCTTCCAACCAGCTGTAGAGGCAAAGGCGTGCGTGCGAAGTGACAAAACATGCAATTGCCAAGTTGTTGTGCTCTGGCGCCTTCACATACGGTGCTTTTTTGCGCACAACGCAGCGGTCCAAGTGTTCGTTGATGTGCGTAAAGGAGAGCACCTCTTGGCTGTTGTCCTCCATTAGAGCATGGAAAGCTCGTGCTGAGTCCGTGTAATGCACGGTGTCACGTTCAGGGCGTTGCGCCATCTTCCCCCACAACGAGTTCAGCAAGTCTTTGGCGAGCTGGCGAAGGCCTGGGTTGTGTMGYACCCGTTCCGGCCGAAGCTCTATGCCGTCCTCGTTGAACATGTGGCGTATGTGCTGCTCGCGTTGCGCTACGCYCTCACATCCAGACGGCCAACCGCTTGCCTCAGCCTTCAGGCGCAGAAACGTGTTCACGTATTGAGTGAACAGTCCATTTTCGGACTCTGGCGATGCCCATCCTTCATAATGCCAAACTTCAAAAACATCCAGCACTCGATATCCCATTTCCAGGGCCTTGTTCAGCTCGGCATGCGTGTAGGCGTAGACCCAGGCGCGTTGCCGATCCGTGTGACGACACCGACTCTGCTGTTGCTGTTCACTGCAACGCGCGCACAGGSCAAAATTTAGGCGCCCGTCCGCACGTGTCCGGTAGGGCAACAGCGGCTCTCGGTCGCCAATCTCTGCTGGTGTAGGAGGCAACACACGGCAGAGGAGGAAGCCCTGAAATGGGTTATCCCCTGCACGGCTCCACGGGAGCGCGGACGGACGGAGGTGCGCGGGCGGTAACGCTTCAGGCGGGTGTGCGTTTGTGGGCCACAGCTGGTCCCGTGTCCACACGTTGGGGATGCCGATTGGGAAAGCACGCGTTTTCATGCAGAACGGGTACAATGATACCTGCGTGTTAATTAATGCTGCATTTTTTTTTTACCGCTACGTAAATTCTTCAAAGCTATTTTCACGACACACACACACACACACACTAACATACAATATCAATGTAGACGATTTCTTCATCAAGTGCGCATGAGTATAGCAGATAGAATGGCTCTACGCGCCCGCCAAACAAGGCATGCTTTCTCAAATCCAAAGGGCCCGGCACATCTGCACAACAGCGCTCGGTGTAGATTTTGCGCACGTAGGGGTTGGAGCGCAGCGTGCGCTTAAATTGACACTCCCACACGCTGAAGACCTCCATCCCGTGCCGCTCGGCCAGTTCCCATGCGCGCAACTGGGTGCGAGCCCATAGCAGTTCTGCACTACGGCCACCCGCCAACAGCATTTGACGTTGCGGGTAGCACTCTCTACAGCCTGAGCAACGCAAAGGCGATTGAAATTTTGCCAWCACGCATTTTCTCATGCTCACCATGTGCAAAGCAGCCGTTGTACTCGATGCAGAGGGGACGAAGCGGCGGGTGGCGGTATGCCACACAGTCAAGCCGAAAGCCGTCGTCYTCAACGCATGCCTCACCAATTGACCATTCGGCTGTCTGCAATTGGCCAAGGTCGGGCCGCAACACGCTGAGGAGTGCAAAGAAGCGTCGTGAGGCGGCGGAAGCGCGTCGCCCACGCAGAAAGCCACCCTCCGGCGTCTGCACCATCGTGTCTGGGCGTAGATGGTCCTGGCGAAACACTGCCATTGCCAAACTGGCAATGGTTGTCGATGCCAAAAATGGCTCAAGTCCTCCTGCGCATTCGCCCACCAGTTCCCGGAAGCGCAGGCAGGCTGTCCGCAGGATGCGCACATCTAGGTTGTTGAAAAACACACTCACACGTCACATTAACAAATTGATTACGATACGCCGCCCCCCCCCCCAAAAGCACGCGGGCCAAATATCATCACACACCATTCCAACAATAACGCAGCAGCTCACGCCGAAGCTGGAACGGCTGGCGGCCCGGACGGATCAGTTCCTGTTCATACCACACCAAAAATTTGTCACGTTGTGCCGGCTTCATGCGATTCGAATCATATGCGCTCATGGGTGGGAGTTGACCTGCCGGCAGTTCAACGTCCAGATTACGTTGATGGATGTAGTGGTAGGGGAAGAAYGGCTTCACCGGCACCCCATGCAGCCCAAATGTTTCCGGCAATGTTGCTAGTGCACAGTGAAAGTAGTTCAAGGAGTCCTTGCAAATCAACTGGCGCTGATGTCGACCGCTYAACTCMAGCATGTACACGCGCAGACCGTGCTGCACAATCTTTTTTGGCTTTTCACCTCTCCTCTGCAGCTCTTCCATCATCAAATGGATATCGTATCGCCCCTGCGTGGAAAAAAGGATGATGATGATGATGATGTGAGAATAAAGTAGGCATTAAGCATGTTTTAACTACCCCGTTATGTGCAAGCATCAACGTGCACGCGCTCCGCGGTCCGCTATGCAACAAAAAATCCACAAACTGTTCCATTGCACCCCGTCCAGTGCTCGGGTCGCCGTCACTGAAGAAGCGCAGCCGGCGCGGATTCAATCCATCCGGCGGAATTTGGCGTTGTTGTTGTTGTTCTTCGTCAAAAAATGCTTCTTCAATACGGGCACACCATCGTCGGCGATTAGCACCCCTCCACGGGACACCGCAGACACAGCGTGGAGCACGTCGTAGCGGTTCACGCTCCAAGTCCACCCGTTGGCCAATGCAATACTCACAAATAACTTCTGCACACACCAACACGGGCAGATGTTTGAGCATCGGCGGCTCGTCAATATCATCTCCGATCAGGGCGGCTGCTGCCACATTTTCTACACGTCCATCGGCACCCACCCGCTCTTGCGCACATTCAACATCCCAAAAAATAAAGCGAAGTGGCTTTCGCTTCCTTTCYCCCAGCCTTACACCGCCTGCTTCTGCTTCTTCTTCCTCCATTTCAACACTGTTGTTTTCAATGTCAGGAGTTGCCGCCTCATTCAATTCTTCTTCTTCCTCAGCCGTGGTCGCTGCTGTGTCCAAAATAAGCTGACGTGGATATTTTTTTGGTTGTATAAAGTGTGGCGTCAAAAGCGCGTTGTGTGGTCCACCACATTTGTTACACCTGGCCGCGATTGGSAACGCTTGCACATTTTCATGACGTCTTCCATTTTGTACATGTCGTTCTTGTTGTTGTTGTTGTTGTTGTTGTCCTACTGCAACACGGCACTGGTGTGGGCCGGCACGTGCCCATACCACTACGTTGCAWGCGTYGCACAGCCGTCGTTCTTCACACATTGAACGATGTGCACGACCGGTGCGTCGGTCGAGCAGCGCTGCTGCCCCGGGTGGCAACGGGTCCACGTGCTGGCGATGCGCCGCCAAACAGTCCGCATTAGGGAAAACAAAATGGCATTGGTCGCAGCGCAAGGCGGCAGTATCATCATCTGCCTTACGAGTGCATGGATACTGCAGACCGTCATAGCGCAGACAGAGACCACACACGGCACGGCAGCCCAACGGGTGGCTTCGTCGATCAACCGGACGTTCACAATCAATGCAAAACTGTTTGGCCTAAATGCGTCCAAATTCGTGATAAAACATTGAACCCAATCCAAAAGAGGATCCTGCCACTTGCTTTGAACAATTGTGCAGGACGTTGAATGTAGCCAAAGTGTGCGTTCTGTTGCAGCAGAAGGCACAAATTGAATGACGCCCGTTGGGCGCTTTTCCAAATCACACGGCATGCCTGTTCTCGTTCAAAAATYACAAGGCGCACCTGCTGGGCACCCAAGCTGTTGTCCAGAGCCTGTTGAACMCGGCGCGCCTCCTGTACACCGTACACAGGCAGATCAGGGCGCAGCCTGGCCAATTGGAGCAGTTGTTCTGCCGCATTGTGGCCCCCCTCGGCTCGTTGCTCCAAGCAAAAGGCTCGAAAATGGGCAACCGCCTGCCCGGAGCCAGCCCCATACAGTTGTTGAAAGTGGCGGTCGCCCAGCCCGAGCACAATGGCTCGCAACATGCACCATTGATCACCCGGATTTATCACGGGGAAGAATGAGCGACAGCGGACGGTCCCCCGCGCCTCCGCCTCGCTGTTTGCACAGGCACCACCTTCTGGGAGGTCGGCGGCTAAATTGCTTATTGTTGTAACAAGCAAGTTGACAAAAATTGGGTGACTGTACATATTAATTAACATTATTAAAATGTATGTCTTTTTATGGCATACATTTTCATGTTCTAGACCTTGTTTATTTGAGAACAATGCTTGTTATCCAAAAACGCATTTTTTACCTAACGCCTCCGACAACCGCCACACCGCAGTGATCCGAAACATCACTGTGCCGCCAAAAAGGTCAACACCGCCGGCTGACTGCACCGCAAGGCGCTCCAATTCAGCGGCCATTGCGTCTGCCCTATTCTGCTCCAGTGTCCGATGGGGTATATGGTATGGTGTGGCAAAGGTGGGCGGTTGGCATGACATTCCAATGCGCAGCGGTGGTGGTCGTCCGCGTAGCACACGTTTGAGCAAACCAGCGATGCACTGGGCGAGCAACGTGTCAGGCCGGTTTGCCGACTCCCAGTCTTGGAAAGACACTTCAATTGCCTCACAACGTGTRTTACGACTGCGGCACGCTGTTCGTTCCCACACTCCGACAATGCGGCAATACCGATCCAAGTGCTCGGCGTTCATCGACGATTCATCCGCAGACAACACATTGTCATTTGTAACCTGCCGCGATTAAAAAAAACAAAATACTAATTTTCTAATATTTGACTATTTTTTTGTTGTTTATTTTTACCTATTTTAACTCTATTAATTCATTTTAGTTTATGCTTATTTGTTAGCTCGACGAGAGAATGATATATAATAGGTGTGTAGGGGTATGTCAACCCTGGGTCCATATACGGAASTGGCTTCTTTTATTTTCACAACAACAWACATTAAAATWTTATTAATTTGTAGTTGAAAAATTAATAGTAGTCATGTGCTTTTGAACATGCTTTTAATACCATGCTGCTATTTCCGRCAATTGCACTCTGGCTTGGTGGAGAGGTCGCACTTTTTTGGCGACCTCTTCCACTTCCATGCTGAATGTGGACGTTGCCGCCGCCGCCGCCACTGCCTGTATATTCTTGGCCGTTCAACTGTTGCCAGGCATTGATGCTCTTAACGTAGAATGTTTTTTGCTTTTTACTTTCATCGAATACCCCCCCTCAAATGTCTCTCTAATAAATATAATGTTTAAGATTAATTGTTTAAGTTTACTAAAATGGCAACAAATACACACACATGCACATGCAATATTTATATAAGAGAGTAAAGCCGCGTGTAAAAATTATTCGACAACTATTATATTTTGAGAATCAGAATATAGATAAAATTTTAATTTGACAACTATTATATTTTGAGAATCAGAATATAGATAAAAATTGAATTTGACAACTATTATATTTTAGAGAATCAGAATATAGATAAAATTTAAATGCAATAACAGTTAATTTTTATTGGAAAAGAATTAAATTTAAATAAGCATATTTGATAAATTTTGATTTAGCGTTGAATAATTTTTCCGGAATAAAAGTGGACCGAGCATAAAGTGCAGACATTAAAGTGTTTAGCACATTCTTTAAAACAATCCAAGTGCATGTAATGGTGACAAGCAAGTTCAACAACATGTCCAGCGTCTCTCATCCAGCAACGACATATGATGCAGGTCAAATTGTCGTGGCCCTTTTCGTCTTTTTCGATCAGGCCCTTGGCATTCTGAGGCAGTTCTTTCATGACAAAACTGCTCTTCACAAGTTTTTTCCGGTCAACTTCCTCAAGTGGTTGCATCACAACAACCATCTGATTGTTCCCGGTCATTTCTTCAATCGGAATGAGCTCGCCGGAGTAAAACTGCTCGTCATCTACCATCAGCGACTGCTGATGGCGTACTCCGAGTATTTGGGATTGACCACTCCGCGCAGAAAGCACAACCACATCGTCGTCATCAGCATTTTCATCGTCAACTTCATTGGCAAACAATATGTTGTGCCTTCTCTGGCGCACACGGCGCCGTCGCGCACGATCCCGAGAGTTTCTCGAATCGCGTGAGACGGCGCGCGACATTTCATTGATCCCGGCAACGATTAGTTGCAAGCGTTGCTCGCAACAAATGGCTGAGGCGCGACGAGGCCGGTCGGATGAGGAGAAGACGGACCCGGCGGCGGCTGCGCCTGCTGCAATGGCGGCGGTCGAATTGCGGACAACCACTCCTATGGACTCAATTTTTTTTTTTTTTAAGCTACTTCTTATCTCCAAAATTGTGTGAAAATATTTTAACAAAATTTTAAATTCAAACATACATGCAAAAACAAACATTCAATTTTTATTTGATTACACAGAAGAGAGAACTGGTTTTTTTTTTGTTTTTTTTTTGTCTATAAATTTAGTATGTGTTTCCATTTAAAAAAGATACAAATCAGCTAAAAAAATTTAAAAAGAATAATTAAAAGAATAAATAATAAAAATTAATGCATGTGTCTGTGTATTTATTTGTTCTGCATCTCATTTCCCATTGTTCACTCTCACCGTTTCCTCGAAAACGTCATTCGGTTCGGCATTGCCAGCCTCTTCGTCATCATCATCGTCATTGTTGTCCAAAAGGGCTGGCCCAGCATTGCCGCCGCCGCCGCCAACACCACTGCTGCCGATGCCAAAAGCGTTTTGGGCCTCAGGACGCGCGTGCGAGTCCATCCATTGGCCGCCGTGTTGCATGTCGTGCGGTGATGCCAAAAAACCTGCTGACAACTCCTCCTCCACAATGATTGGATAGGACAGCTGCTGGTGCTGGTGCTGCTGCTGCTGCTGCTGCTGCGGTTGTTGTTGTTGCGGCAAAAAATTGTTGTTGTTGTTAATGTTTTGTTGTTGCTGCATGTCCGTTGCTGATGATGATCCTTCCGCTCCAACATTTCCCCCAATACTCAAAACTTTGCCAGCTTAAAGAGTGCAAAATTTTGTTTAAAACAAAATTTAAAACAAAAAAAAAATTTACTTTGCGCCGCCCCGGCACTCTTGAGAAGACGAAAACGGGACTCCGCATTGAAAAGAAGCGTATACGGCATTGTCCCCTTCTGCTCTTTCGATTGCGGGCGGACCTTGAGACGAAGAATGTCCACAATGTCCCCATCGCGCAGGCTTGACAGGCGCTGGCGGACTTCGGGCTGCCACGCGTGTACAGCTGCTTCATTTTGACCAGATTCGTCAAAGGCAAGCCGGAATGAGAAGCCGTCCAAACCGTTTTGAGCCGTGAAACTCTGCAGCGAAAACGCCACACCGACAACGCGACTGTAATTTACAAAAATTGGCAATGAATTTTGCGCAAAAAAATGGTTTGATTAAGACCAATTACCTCATAATCTGGTCAGTTTGCCACTCCAACAACATCCACTCCGGGTTCGAAAGTCCTGTCGAGTGGTTCAACGACGGCACAACAYCGGCGTACTTCGGCGTATTGTGCTGAGCCGCACGAGCCCTCATTGCCGCGTTGATTCGTTTGATCTCCTCCTCATCAAACGACGAACAACACATCTGATGATGATAATAGCAATATTAAAATTAAAAACATTCATTAACGCAAATTCACAAATACCTGTTGAACAGATGGACGGATTGCAACCGGCAGTTCAGCAGCAGCAGCAGCATTGACAACTGCATCACGATTTGCACCGGCTGTCAACTGATGAGATGTCGATTGCTGAAACATTACAATTTACAAACAAACAAACAAAATTATTGCCGGCGGTCATAAATTCAAAAATTAAAATATTGATCTCAGTTCAAAAAAATTATTAACATTGCCCGGAAAATAGCCAAAAATTGGAAAATGCCCAACTCACATGTTGCGGATCCAAAAATTTACGCTGGGCAGGCGTGCCGTACATTGTGCGCGACCAGGTCAAGTCGTCCTGCTCACTTTCAATTGGCTGCTGATTCTGAAAACATTTTGACTTYTTTCTTTTTTTTWAAATATTTTTTGACAACATTATTACTATTTTGTTTTTATTAAATTAATTACTTTCAATTAAAAATTTTTAGTCAGAAAATTAAATAATGAACCATTACCCAAACGCATATTCACCTCTTTGTTGTTTGCCGATGCTGAAGTGGATGGACCAGCCGCTCCAACGTTGCCATCAATGTTGCGCCGCTTTCGGTTCACTTTGGGCTGTAAATTCTTTTCTCTTTAATGAAATATTTTAAAATAATTTATTTATTCATTTTAATCAAAAATTTTACAAATATTTAAATTTTAATTCTGCCTGATCATTCGTTGAAGTCGGTTCCAGCAAACGTGCCAAATCCGTTTGTTCAATTCGTTCATGCACATTCCGTCCACCAGCTGGCTTGCGATTGGTCTTTCGCTGCTGACCTCCGCCTCGGACGCCAGCACCACTGTTGTTTCCAAAATTTGGGCCAGAGCCAGCGCCATCGCTGTTCCAATTGTCGCCGTTAAACATT
>MEIZ01000154.1:37254-61430 GCA_001723225.1 Globodera ellingtonae | reverse complement strand
TGGAAATGGAGACAGAGGATCCCGGCACTCCGACTCTCGGCTTCGCCCTTCGGTCCTCCTACTCGAACGTCCACGGCCAGGCTGCGCATTTTGCGTGAACAGCTCGTCCACCATTTGGATGGATGGCATGGGGACGTCGGGGAGGAACACCCCGGGGTCATTCCGGTCCAGAGGGGGAGATTTTAAGAGAGAGAGTGTGTGAAGAGAGGGTTAGACGAAGTGGTCCAGGCATCCCGGTGGCATTTTTGGAATTTTGGGGTGAGGAATAACTGCTGACTCCCCAGTTTTTGGATGGGGTTGGGTTCGCATCGTTCGTTCGGCCATCCTTCTTTCTTCTTTGGGTCGTTCATCGTCGTCGTCGCCATCCGTCATGGCCCGGCGCGCCACGTTTGCCTTGAGGGAGGTATGATTGGTTTCTGTTCATCTCCAGTCGGACTTACCGGTGCTGCTTAACCGGACCGCCCGTTCCGTACACGCGGTGACCGTCTTCCGACGTCACCCGCGCTTTTGTCATTCCGTGGCTACGTCCGGCCGACATCTGCGCATCGCTGAGTTCCTTGCTCCTCACACCCACTCCCTCCTTTTTATTTTTCTTTTCCAGTTTGTCCAATTCCAGTTCCAGTCCATTTCCTCATTTATTTATTTTTTGAGATTAACGGCCCGGATGTTTCTTCGCCAAGACTGCGGTTCGAATTTACGCCGTTTGTTTCATTTTGGCGAGGACTGGCTTTCGCTGTGAAACTTTTTACAAAATAGTGTGGGCGAATATTAGAGAAAGAGAGATAAGTGGGCCCCAAATTCAAACTTCGCCCCACTCCCGTGTGGAAATGAGATTTTGGCTCTTTTGGCTACTCTCTTGTGAGAAATTAATTTCAGAATTGAATTGGTCCTTCCAGCCGTAGACTTAGGATGTTTTTGAGAATTTTGAGAAAATTCGCCAAGACATGCGGTTTAAATTTGGCACAACTTTTTTTTTTTTTTGGCGAAAATGTCGGACTTTCGTTTCGATGCACTTGCTTAATGTTTTAGTGTTCTGCTTCTGGCCCTCGGGCCAGTCATCCTGATCTGGACGTCTTCAGTTTGTGTTTTTTTTTTTTGGAATTTTTCCCCCATTTTTGTGTTAATCTTTAATTTTAGGCAGATTTTGACCATTTTTGGAGTTGGTCCGAAGCTGCCAATGGCGTCGTCGAGAGAAGTTGAAGATTGATGCTGATTGTTGAACATTGGTCCCAAAGTTGCAGGTTTGCAAAAGCGAGGCTCTTCCCTTTGGGCCCTCCTTAAAACAGTTTGGGGGGCTTACACTAGGGTGCCCACCTTTAAACCCAAAACGCAGGATTTGCAGTTGAAAAAGCAGGAAAAAATCCTTATTTAAAATTCCGCTTTACAGTGGGGGGGGGGGTCGGCGAGAAATTTTTGATTCACTTTGTTAAGGGATTTGCAACCAAAATTTTAAAAAGGTTCCCGTACTTTCGAAGCTTTGTAAGAATAGCAGGTGTCCAGGAAATTTTTTTGAAGGTTTTAACATGGTTAGTTGAGAAAATTGCACTAAATTTTAAGAATTTGGACATTTTTAAGCGAGAATTCCCAGAAAATTTAAAACGCAGGCAAATATTAGGAAAAACTCAAAAGCAGATAACCACCAAAATCGAGCAGTTCACATACCAATCGACTCCTCTCGTCAAGCTGAGCACAAAATTCAAGTGCGGGGACGCCCCTTTGAGGCTGGCGTTTGCAGATCGGCTTCTTCCGAGACCAGGTTTGCCACACACCAGTAGTGGGGCCCTTTTAAAAATCCCATAGTTTCAAAAAAATTTTTTGCCTCCGGTTTGATCTTTGTTTTGGGCGGTTTGGAACTTTTGCATACTTTTTGATTACCGTGTTCCCTTGTGGACTGGTCTCCACAGGGTTATTCAAGAATTGAAAAGGGTTTTCCCTCTTTTTTCTGGTTTTTTCAAAAGAAAATTTTGGTTTTTTTTATTATTTCAGCTTTTGGCCCTCGGGCCAGGTTCAATTTCTTCAAAAAGGCTTGGAGTTGAAGCTGCGGGCTTCGAAAATGCCCCCAATTCGACTTTTGAGTCAAGTGTGTCCACGAATAAGGGCCGAAACACACTTTAGGCTAGGCAAAATTCGAGATCGTGCTGATGATGGCCCGCTCATTTATGTTTTCGTTTTTCTCATGACTGACTAGCCTCAATTCGGGGTTCTTGCGGGTGTAGAATCCGAATCTGACCTCCCTTTGAGCTGGTTTCGAACCCCGGATCGGAATTCGAACCATTTCGGCGTTTGTTTACTGCTTCTGGCCCTCGAGCCAGTTGTGATTTTTTTTTTTTGAACGCGATGAGTTCAATAACTGCCACTGCTAAATAATGAAAATGGCGCCATTCTGTTCATGGCTGGTTCCTTCCCAAATTTGAGGTCTTAAATCGAGTTTTTTTTTTTTTTGGCTCGCAAGCCAGGATTGTGCACCTGCGAATTGTGTTCAGCGTCTCTGATCGCTGTCTCTGATCGCTGCCTTCATCCGGAGCAGAGCGACCGGTTTTGCTCCGAACACTCATTTCGACCAGGGACCTTGCCAAATCTTCCATAAACCCTTCGGATGTCGTCAGGGCGCGGCGAATTTGAGCCGAATTTGGTGAATTTTGCCATCCACTCTGCGGCTGGCGTGGTTGCTGATCACTCCATTCCTCCTGTCCTAACGCATGATCGTCCTCGAAATCAGCCTGCCGCTCCTGGCAAGCATAAACGAGGTGGCCAATTCGTCCGCAATACTGGCATTGGCGATCGCCCGACCAATTGCTTTGRCTGACCTGCTCCTGCCGTCCATGTGCCCAATTTCGAAAGCCTCCACGCGCTCCTCCAAATGGCGGCGGTTGCCTTTGCTCGTTTGGCGCCGAAAATTGTCCGAAATTTCGCGTGGTGCCCCCCGAGGATCCCTGCTCATTTCCGGCGGTTCCAGTGGATGAACAAGCGTTCCACTGAGGTTGGGATGGTAGACTGTTGATAACATTGACTGCTTGTGACAGCCGGCTGACTTCATCTCCTCTGTTGACCAGCAGCAACGCTTCCAGCTCTTCTGCCTGGGCCTTAACAATCTCCAAGCTCTTGGCTTGAGTTAATCCAATCAACCGGATCAGAAAGCTCATGCTTGGCTTGAGACGGTCCAGAAATTCCTCACAAACCTTTTCCTTTCGCTGTGCTTCGTTGAGGGAGTGATTTGTTGCCTCGATCAGCGGCGTCAATCGCCTCAAAAATTGTGCAACCGACTCGTCCTCGCGCTGCCTGCACAACGTCAGCGTTCTTTTGGCGATTTCTCTGCGCTGGGGGGAGTCCAGCTTGGCTCTGAGTGCAGACATGGCCAAGTCCAGCGTTGTGGTTTGTGCTGGAGGCAGTTCCTTAAACAGTGCCCGTGGGGCATCCTTCAGACACAATTTGAATCGGGTCACTTTCTCTTGATCCGTGAAATTTYTGCCTGAGACCGTGAGATGGTCCTTGAACCGTTCCGCCCAATCATCAAATGCAGCTGCCGATTCCTCCCCAAACATCTCTAGGCTTGAAATCGTCGAAAATCCGCTAGAAAGCATGTTAATTCCATAAATGATGCGCTCATTCTTTTTTGGGCGAAGCTTTTCCACCTCTGGCACATTCACTGGCGTTTTTCCATGCCAGAATTTCCTAGCATTTGCCYCGATGGTCACTTCACCATCTTTTCCATTTACATCAACTGCTTCAGKCCCGCAGGCCAGCGGAACTCCAGACAGTTCACCATCTCTTTCATTTACATTAGCTGTTTCAGGCCCGCAGGCCAGGGAAATTCCAGACCCGGTGGGGTAGCTGGTCAAAGGCATGCAATCGTTGGGGTTTTGGGCAAATAATAATTTTTTTGAGTGTGATCTAAATTTAGGAAACATTTACTTTTTGCAATTTCAGTTAATGATTCCGTCCCGCAGAATGAGAAGACAAAATGAAAATGAATATCGGTTGGAGATGAAGAATGAATTTCCTTTCCGATTAACTGCATTCCTGCGGCGATCACATCAGTTGCTAATGGACTTCCGCTGACACTCCCGATCGTGAGAGCGGCAATTGAATGAGAAAGTGTTGAAGCGACTAAAGGCCAGCTCGRCCGTTCTTCTTCGAACCCTTTGGAATGCTGGGAAAGCAATCTGATCACCGATTTTTGGACTTTGATCTCCTGAATTGGTCAATTTCAAGTGACCTTTAGTTTTTGTACCCGAGTCTTGACCGGTTTTCTTGAGTTTTTAGTTTGAGTAAAATGATTGGCTGCTTCTGGCCCTCAGGTCAGTTTAACTCATCTCCCGATGATGCTTTTACCATTTCCTGCTTATTTGTCGTCCCTTTGGTCGTTTTAGTCCGGACTCAATTGACCGAACTTGTTTGACTTTCATAGGCCCCTTTAGTTGTTTTTTTTTATACCGGGAAACCATTGACGGCACTCTTTCTCAAGGTCCCTTTAGTTCGTACTAGGCCGGACAACAATCAGCACTCCGTTTATTTTTCCAACGCCCCTTTAGTTTTTTCACTAGCCCAGGCAACAAATTTTATTTTTCGAAGAGAAGCCCCTGTAGTTTGTACCAGTCCGGGCATTAGTTTATCGAACTCCATTTTCGGCATGGCCTCTTTAGTTTTTTYCACTAGTCCAGGCATCACAGGCCGAACTCCTTTTTCTTTTACATGGCCACTTTCGTTTTGTATTGGACCGCGCATTAATTTACCGTTCCATTTTTTGCATGGCCCCTTTAGTTTGTACTAGTCCGGGCAATAATTTACCATTTAATCATTTCTCCGTGCACATTTACTGCTTCAAGCCCGCAGGCTAGGGGTACCCCGTTTCTCTCGGCCGGTTCATTCATCCTCTGCCCTCGCTGTTGTGCTGATGGACCGTTTCCCAAAAAGGGAACCATCCGGTGCTACCAGTGAGGGAAGCGCACTGTGCCCCCCAGATTAAGCACCGTTGACTCCCCGGATGAAATTGGGGAAGGGGAAAGATGGGGAGGATGCCCGGGCCCTGGGCATTGGTGATGRACTCGCCCAACTCTCCGATCCAACACTGACGATRRAGTTTATTCCGTCCTGCTCAACGACCGATGGWAAAAGGACAGAGGGATGAAGAAGACTGATCGCTGGGGGAAAGGAGGGGAACAGGATGAAGCAATGTGGGCGGGGACATTGTTGAAATGAATAAATGTGATCAATACCCGGGGTAAAGTCCAGCAGTTCTTTGAGGGGTGAGATTGAATGGAAAATGCCGACCGGAAACCCTTACAATCTGAAACTCATTCAACCGTCAATAATGCCCCATTTAGGCCTCCAGACACAGCTTATGTGAAATTTTTAATAAGATTACCCATATTTATGTGGTTTACATTTTAAAAAGTTAAGAATGAATTAAAAGCAGATTTGTTTGAATAAAACAAAATAAATAAGTAAATCTATAATTAAAAAACCCAAAATTGAAGACGACAACAACTACATATAGGGGGGATGCAAGAGAAGTTTCAGCATAATTTGTATATTAATAAAAATAAATAAAATTAAAAACCTGTCTAGCTGCATACTTAAGCAATAAATAACTTAATTAAAGATAAATCAAAAAAAGGTTGAATGAAAATATATATTAGAACAACGTTGTAAATTATATTTAAATACGCAAAAATAAAAATTTGTTTTAACAGCAAATAAATAAAATAGGTGAAAGATCCTCAAGTCTTATTTACAATAAATATTATATGTAATAAAATTGATAAACAAAATGTTAAATTTAATAACAATATTAATAAAGTATATTAATTGTAAAAATTACGATAATTATAAATCATTAATTTATGCTACCAAATACTTTTTTATAGATCAACAATAAGGCTTATTTATATATTATACAAAAATCTAACTATATTATTATTCAATAACAAATTAATATAATTAAAATAATTAAACGTGTAAAGAGATACGGTCATCTCGGACAGTACGTTTCCGGGGAGGAACAAAAGCGATTTTTACGGGTTTCGAACCTCAATAATCAGTTCGCTCTCCCCCCTGAGAATAAACCGCCGTCCCCATTCCCTTGCCCTACGGAAATGCATCGAAAAAATCAAAAAATTGGTTAAAGGATCAGTTCGTAGATGTCAGATGCGGGAACGGATAATAAATACGCATTGTCTGCATAAAAATATAAATGATCCAGCAGACATGGTCGAAGACATAAAAAATGTGCCTCTTTTGCCGTTTTATTCCCTCAAAAAAACCGGAATTATTTTTTGAACACAATATGACATTAAAACACCCAAAATATGGCAAGCAAAAATGAAGACATTCCAAAATAAAAGAAATCTAGTTTGTAAAAATCTACAAACATCAGAATATTAAAAAAAAATTCAAAAGTAATCCATAAAAAGGTATTGGTTTCAAACAATTTTCTGCACAATAATTAATTAAAAATAAAACAGAAATTTTTTACCCTTAATTTTTTACAAGGTGAGATTATGCACATGGAGCTGTAGAATGCGTTTTATTTTAATAAAAATTAATTGAAAAATTCGAACTTCAATAAAGTTTATAATTTAAAAATTATATTCAAATGTATCGCTTAGTGCAACGACATCTGCGAAGACGAATATCGCCCGCATCAAGCCGCTTTTCCCTCGGAACGGCATTGTCTGTTGGTCTTTAAATGTTAAAATCACTCGTGGGTTACATCCCCGTAAAGTGCTAATTTAATAATAGATGCTATTGTATAAATTAATTATCTCTAAACTAAAAATTTAAAACTAATATGTATTTTAAAAAATAAATTCAGAAACATAAGAAGCAGCAAAACACTTCATCTTGTGATAGAAAACCCCCGACGACGAGTCCAATCAAAAAAAAGAACTTAGAGATCTGCGGCAGAGTTCATTATAATTATGTGCAACATAAAAAATTGCAATTATATAAACATCTATTTAATGTATTTTATCTTCAACTTTATTGATGAAATAATAATTTACTGGACTTTAATGCAAGCAATAAAGAATTGGAGAATCATTATTTCTTTTTGCAAAGATTAATTAATTACCAAGAAAAATAACTAAGCAATTAAGATAATTGTATAATAATAAAACGATTAATATTCTAGAAAACTATATATTATAGCCAGAATCGGCGTTATTCCACATAAGAGAAATTACATAATGCTTTACATAATCCTTAAAAATCCAACTGAAACAATAATTAGTAGATTTTGAATGAATTTTTTATACAAAGATTAAAAAAATTAAATTATGTTTTTTCCGTCTGCTCCTTAAGCGCAGCTTTTCAAATTTCGTTAACCCTGAAAACTTGTCAATGAGAAGATTAAAAATAAAAATTGTCATTGTGTAAAAGTAGAAATTTTTTGACCGGCCAATAAATTACTTTATTGAACTAAAGTTGATTGAAACTTAAATAAATATTCTAATTAAAGAAATCAGCATATTCAATTAATATAATAAATGATAAAACATTGCAAAATGTTAAAAATACCTTAAATTTAACGTATTTAAAAACATATCAATAAGAAAATTTTAAAAAAACGATAAACAATAAAAATTAGGTAATTAAATAATATAAATTCTAAAAAGTAAATAAATTTTTAACAAAACAAAGAATATAAATTTTAAAAAAGTTAGGAAAATAATGCCAAACTAAACAATGCAATAAATTTGCTTGGAGAATCATTCTGTACATATTTGAAAGACAGATTAATTGTGTGAATTTGTTAAAAATTAGTGTGAAAAATATTTAAAATAAAAAACAATAATCGGATTGCGCTCCAAAAGGAATTCTTTTAAATATTTATCTAATCTAAAAAACCAAATAGCGAATCACAAACTACGAATTAATAAACTTCTATTTTTTTCAAAAACCCAAAACTTGGTAAAACAAAAATTATATCTCAAAGTTTACGCAAGAAATATTTCACCTAAAATTGTAATACAAATATCGATAAAAATTGATAAATAATAATGGATGTAAAATAATGAACAAAGAAAATGAGAAAAATAAAATACACAAAAGCCTTTTAAATGTTAATCTTTTTCATATAAACTTATGGCTTGGATAAAAAGCATTAATTCAAAAATAAAAAATAAACAATTAAATTTAAACAACAGACACTATATTTGATTCGACTTAAAATTAAAGGCCGTTCACGACTCTAATGGATTCAATTAATTTCTTCAAACCATGTAAATTAAATATAAAAATTGAGATAAAGGACAAATATCAAAAACAATTTCATTGTTATCAGTAAATATTTTTAATAAATTAAAATTAAATATGTAACAAATGAATGATGCTTAGTGAAGGCCGATTTGCCTGCTATAATTCAAATAAGAAAATATTTTATCAATTACTTAGGGAAATGTTGAACAATTCAAGTACATAGCACAATACATAACCTTTATTATAATTAAAAACACAATTATAAAAACATCAATAATTTAAAAAAAATGCTATCACAATATGGAAGAATAAAAATGCATAAAATGTCAAGCAAAATTTATGTGAATTCACACAGTAAAAAAAATGATGTATTTATGAATTAAATTCAACATTTTGGTTAAATTAATTTTTATTTTACAAAAAAAAATTACAAAAGCAATAATTTGACTAAACTATTTGCTACATTAATTATATTTATAATAATAGAAATATATATAAATACATTAATTAGCAATCACTTACTCGACAAATATTTTTTAAGTTGAAAATTTTAAGACAACCTAAAAACTTATAATTAATATTTAAATAATAAAAATTGCTCAGTATATAATAAACCCAACGGCAAAGATAATATAACAAAATTACGGCCTAAATAAGGACCAAACTATGGAACAACAACATGGCGCAACGCCAAAAATGTGATAAAAATTAAATGTACGGACTTTTTTCTTAATTCGTTACTTAACCTACTAAATCAAAAGAAAGAATTTCCATACAATATTAAAAATGTAAAAATATATTATCACTTATGTTTGACCAATTGAGAGTTTAGCACGAAACAAATTTGTTCTTAATATATCTTAAAAATTAAATTATAAATCTTAAACTAACAATACATCATATAATGCTAATTTAAATAATTGAAAAAAAATTTAAATTAGTATGTTCATTCATAATAAAATTATATATTTCTTTAGGACTACTATATTATAAATTAAACAAAAAATTTTTTTGCAGGATGCCATCATTTGCGCCGTGGCTTTTTAATGCAGGGGCTCCGCCGCCATATAGCCAGCCGCAAAGGCCAACAGCCTTGCTTGACGCTTGATAAATATATCGCAACCAAGCATGTTCAAAAAAATAAATTTGATTAAAAAAGCTAATATAAAACTTGGTTCAATACAAACCTATTAAATCAATTCGGAATCAATGCTCTGTACTCAGGAGGTTCTCTCGAGCGACAATTCCGCCCGTGGCAACTGGAATTTTTAAAATTTTTTTGACTGAATTACTTAAACGTAGCGGATGATAACAGATTGCCTTTTACCATTTATCCGAAATATTTGAAGGTTACATTTACAAAAAACATCAACTACATAATTGTATAAAATAATTCTTTTAAAGATACTATTTATTTAAAGTGATGATTACGAAATTAATGATTTTAATTTATGTTGGACCTTGGTATATGATAAATTGATAATTTGTATAAATAAAATTAATTGATTAACAAACTAAAATATTCATAAAGCTTGTTCGTCATATTAAAAAAAACTATTAAGCTAATGATAATAATCAAATAAACATTTATAAACATAAATGCAAGCAATACGAGTTCGACGCATGCGTCATGAGAAAATAACTGTAAATTAATAAATGTTTCATCAGCAACAAGATCCGGCGTTCAAAAGATCTTTGGCGGACACTGAAGAAGAAAAGAGGGGCTTGATGGAGACGGAGGATATTTTTGGTAAAAATATTTGTATTTTAATTTAATAAATATTTAAGCTATTTCAATGTAAATCAGAAAGCCGCCTCAAAGCAAAAATAAAATCGCTTCACATAGAACAAACAAACATTGTAAATACTCAGGTTCAACGAGTCATTTTTTCTGCCAAAGTTAAAATCAACTGGGACTCCGTAAAGAATTGACTTTTCGCTAAAAGGTTTGTACATTTAAAACATATTAAAAATTAATTTTTTTGTACTGCGGCATAATATAGTAAAATAAAACCAGAAAGCATTAATTTAAATCTAACACAAAGTGAATTGGTTTTTGAGCTATAAAAAATAAAAAGTGGAGTGACATGTGGAAATCAATAGCGAAATGGAACTAAAAATATAATTTTTACTTAAATTATGCCTGACTTTATACAATATTACCTATTACTATAGCAAATATACAAAAAATTTAATGGAATGCTAAAACCCAAATTAAAGTTGAAGCGAAAATTCACCAACCAATTTAATGCAATAGTACACCCAGCACATAAAATCTAATGTATCTACCTATTTATTAAAGAAATTTTAAAAATTTAAAAGCAATTAATTTACCAATTGCTATTAAATAATAGTACTAAGACTATCTTGGTTATTTAGGCTTATACCAAATTACCACTTATAATTATCGATTTGTCGATAATTGATCGGGAATGTCCAAGTTCACTGACTTTAACAAAATTATGAGGACGATAAACAGTATTTGTAATTAGCTGTTTTATATTTAATATGTTTAAATGATGGCACCGGTTTCAACCAATGCTATACAATATTACAAACTACGTGCTAATTACTCAAAATAATTTATTAATACAATAAATGAAAATGGAAGAAAAGAATGCACAGAGACCGAGAGCCATTTCAAAAAGTTGCAAATAAAAATAAAAATAAATTCGTAATTTGCAATAATTGAAAAGATTTTAGACCCCGTTCGTGGATGCAAGTACGGGCGAGACCGTAATTTGGAATATTGCTTAAAAAGAAATAAACAAAAATACATATTATTAACTCGCAGAATTAAAATCGGTCTGACATAGCGCTCATAAAACAATGTTTTGTAAATAAAAAATGTTAATGCATTCAGAAATTGCTTGATTTTTAACCATGATAATTAAAAAATCAGAATAGATTAAAAAAATAAACAGAAACCCCCAAATGTTAAAGTTCTAATAGAAAAACATACTACGCAAAATTGAGTATATTAAAAGAGTCATTCAATGCAAATCTACGAGCATTATTATAAATAAGAATTTAAACTAATTGAATTTATCGATACATCTTATAATCTATTTATAGGTATTTATTTGTAAAATTAATACAAACAAAATACAAAAACCATTAATGTCAAAGCAAAGTTATGCCCCATAAGGCAGAAAATGGATATTCTAAGAATTCAAAAAAGTATAAGTATGCTTTTCAAAATACGGGTTTGCTTTGACTTATTTAGGTTTAGCCTGCGCTTTTCTGCACAACTTTATTTTGGCTACGAAATTGATAATTTAAATTTATAGAAATGTAATTCAAAACAAATTAAGAAAGTTATGTTAAATATTAACGAAATCGAAAGGGGCTTGAAATATAAAATTTTTAATTTAAAAATAAAGGTCAGCCATCATTGTTGATTCGCCAAACCGACAAGTGGAAAATAAATTATTTCTTAATAGTTTATAAAAGTATAACAAATAAAACTTTTAAATTAAAACTTATGTAACTAATTATGTCGCACAATCGAAAGCAAGTTCTACATTTGTACAAGTATATGGCATAAACATGCTTTATTTCTTTGGGGTTTTTATATAAAAAAATGTTTATATTTTTAATAGCTATCAATAAAATGCAGTTTTATTCAAAAAAATTGTAATACAAGCAAACTAAAAATTTTTAAATTAAGCCATTTGGCTAAACTTTAGCTAAAATATACTTTATTTTTTGAGAAATGATTTAAATTTAAAACAAAAACTAAAAAGTGAATAAAAAGTCGGATTTATTTATATATTTAAAAAGATTACTAAAATCTAATTAAACTTGGATGGAAAACAGTTCCGAGTCATATTGTGAGTTCCCATAAAATGGCAAGGATAAATCATTTCCTTTTATTAACATTTTGTTTTTAAAGACAGCTTAAGGAACAAGCAAAGATGTATACTGAGACAGCACCTCGAAGCCTGATCGGTTCTTCAATAAAGCAACTGACCAGATTCCAAATACATAAGTTAAAATAATGTATAAAATTGTACTTAAATCTAAAAATGTTTTAAACGCATTAATAAATTAATTTATTCACGGATGTTGCTTCCGAGCGCTGTTTTTCAAAGGCACCAATGCTCAAAATTTAAAAAAATTTCGTACTTTTTTTGAAGGGTTTTTAAGAATTTTTTTTGAAGATTTTAACAATGTTTGTGTAATGGGCCGGAAAAGCTAAGACGCTTTAATGGCATTTTAAAAAAAAAATAATGTAATGTGTTTAAGCTTTTTTTGTAGTTCCATAATAAAATAAAGAACTAAAGTTTTACCCAAATTTTTTTTTGATTTTCATGAAAAAAAAAAACTTTGGAGAATATAAAATCCAATGAAAATGTTTTGCGTTGACAACATAAAACAACAAACCACAAAATGTGGCCTGTGTTCACCTCTTAGCCTGTCTCTTATACACATCTAGATGTGTATAAGAGACAGGGCATGCATACTAAACAATAACAAATAAATGAACAATTGAATTATTTAAATTTAATTGTTTCAAGATTATGTAACGACACTTTTTATATGCACAATTCATGTAATAAAAAATTACTACATTTAAATACAAAATTGAATTTTTCTTCATTTAAAATATTTTATATATCTAAAAACGTTCAAGTTTGGTCCAGCCTAATGAAAAGATCATAATTTATTAGAAACTGAGCAATAAAAAAGTATAATATCACCATATATAGATCAAAGCAATAAATTATAATATCAAAATTCAAGAGCATTTATACTAAAAGCAACAGCTAGAACATTACAAATTTACATCTTTAACACAATAATAATAAATTGTTAAAAATTTAAAATTCTACATATATTCAAAGGAAACTCGCCGCGCACAAAACCCGAAATGGCGACCCTGGCAGTGGCCGGAACTGGCCGTAATTTTAATGTCAAACAGTAAGATTATTTAAAAAACATTCTCCAAAGCTTACAATTGCCAACATTAAATTAAAATTTGCGATAAAATTAAAATAAGTTAATTATTAAACAAACACATATTTACAAATTTATTGTTTAAATTTCAAAATGCTAAATAAGCTAAAGTTTTATTTGCAAAAAATAATAACGAACATTAGTTACGTTTTAATTATAAATATAAATTATATATTTTTTAACATTGGCTTAGCATAACAAAAAAATAAAATAAAACTCATGAAAACACTATCATATCAATTTTATGCATGCTTCCATGACATTCTTATGAATCTGATTCAACACGAAAGAATGGGATTATTAAGAACCAGCCTGTGCGATTCCATACATTTATGTGTGCATTAAATTAAACATTTATAAATAGGAATAAACAAGAAGGTTTTTAACGCGTTTATTCGTCAAAATGTCATTGAACTAAAATTTTTTAAACTTTATGAGTAAACAAGTACCCATTAGAAATCATAAACTGCGGCACCTACATATAAATAAGCTTTAAATGACGATAAATTTGTAATATATCAATAAAATAAAAGATAAGTAGATATAAATTACTATCAATCGGAGAGGTACAAAAACTTAAAAATGTAATTAATAAATAAAAAATATAATGATCTTTAAAATAATTAAGCTTTAAACAGCTCAGAATGTTTCTCGGGAAACTTTATTTCCTCACTTAACAAAATCAAAACAAAAAAAACTACCACTTCACCCGGAAACTGTTCGGCAAATTTAACAAAAATAAGATAAATTTTCATTTTGGAAAAAAAAATTTAAATAAACTGTGAATAAAAATGCCAAACTTCAAAAACATTTGCTTTAAAACAAAATTATAATGTAATAATCCATAATAAAAACTCTTAATAATTTCCTTTACAACTCGATGTGGAGTTATGTATCAATTATTTGCGCACTTGAGACGTTACATAGCGTACCCCATTATCTCCACACGACATGAAACCACATAATATTACAATTCGAAACAGCGTGAAAATTCGACTTTGGATTTGTTGAAAAGTTTTAATATGTATTTGAATTTTTTTATCATAAATAAAAACAATAAACCACTGAACATTATTTGTATGCAATATGTTTTTTAATATTTGCAATATTGTGTTGTTTGGACATATCGAATACAGGTTGTTTCTTCAACGAATAAATATAAATTAAATTACATAAAATTCTATTCTATATATTCAAATTGTTTAACACCAAAATTAAAGTTACATTTGAACTGAATGTGAAAAATGACCTATTGGATTTATCCAAAAATAAGAAACTTCTATAATGTAAAAAACTTAAAAATTAAAATTAATAAATATTATAATATTTTTAATCAAAAACCAAATTTGAAGCGTTCATAAAAACAATTAGGTCTTAATTTAAATAGCTATTAAATATAAATAAAGCAAATTGTGTTGCCTTGATATGAAATGAACAAATTAATGAAAACAAAAACAAAACAATATTATTTTAAAGCTAAAGTATAATTCAACCTTTCAAACAACATCTGAAACTAATTCAACCGTCAATAATGCCCCAAGTTAGGCCTCCAGACACGGCTTATGTGAAATTTTTAATAAGATTACCCATATTTAATGTGGTTTACATTTTAAAAAGTTAAGAATGAATTAAAAGCAGATTCGTTTGAATAAAACAAAATAAATAAGTAAATCTATAATTAAAAACCCCAAAATTGAAGACGACAACAACTACATATAGGGATGCAAGCGAAGTTTCACCATAATTAGTATATTAATAAAAATAAATAAATTAAAAACCTGTCTCGCTGCGATCTCCAGCTCGCAATTGGTATTGAACCCTACCCAACCGCGTGCGAGCTTCATGGGTATGTGATGTCAAAAATAAAGTATTAAGGACTCAATAACACCAATATTATAACTTAAATAATTCAAAGTAATTTGCCGAAGTTAAAAAATTACATAAAATATATATGAGTATTAAGCAATAAATACTTAATTGAAGATAAATCTAAAAATAAGGTTGAATGAAAATATATATTAGAACACCCTTGTAAATTATATTTTAAATACGCAAAAAGAAAAATTTGTTTCAACAGAAATAAATAAAAAGGTGAAATCCTCAAGTTCTTTTTTACAATGAATATTATATGTAATAAAATTGATAAACAAAATGTTAAATTCAATAATAAAAATTTTATGAAAGCGATAAAAATTGTACAAAACATCAGAAAAATTGAAAGCCTTTGCATGGATTGCGGTATTTAAACCAACGTATCTTCTACTCATCACCATTTCGAAGAAAAACATTTAAAATTGACAATAATATTTAAACATATACTTACAAGAGTAAATGGATAAAATAGATTAAAACTACAAATTATTAACAAAAAATATATATAATTCTAAAATTATTTTAAATAATTAGTGCTGGACGCTCGTTCCACAATTTGTTCATTATTTAGTAAATTATTATTCAGAATATAATTTATAGTTTTATTCCAATGTAGAAGTCAATAAAAAAGCTATTAGACCAACATTAATGCAGAAAGAGGCTTTTGTACAAGGTGTGACGTTGGCCGGACAGCACACTCATTGTTGTTCTACTGGAATGTAAAAAAACATACCTTAATTATCGAATTTATTATCATTAATTTTCAAAGATTTAAAAGCCGAAAAATGATCTGTTTATTTACAAAGTATTGTATAAAATATGCCGACAAAACAAATTGTTATGATTGCGCAAGAGACGGATTACCGTTTGATATTAATACAAATAAAGGTTTACCGTATTTCCTCTATTAGTAGCGCTCCCTCTATTTGAAGCCCCCCTCTAACTGTAGCCCCCCAGACCGTGAACTTTTAAATTAAAATTTTTATTTAAAAGAAATCAACAAATCCAAAACCATCAGAAGCCCAAGGATCAAATTCAGTCTCAAATATTCAACTTGTCTTTTTAAGTGTTCTGTGTATTAATTACCTCTACATAATGTGTGAATGTTTAAACTGCAACATGTTAAAACATTATAGATTGAAGCAAACTTTAATTATTAAAAACACATTTCCTTGTCCTAAAAAAACATAGTTTTTTACTAAATTCGTTTTTTTTTCTCGGAAAAATTCCCTCATGATGGTGAGGAAAGCGATTTTTTCCTAATAAAAATCCATTTTGATAAAAATGCAATTTAAGTGTGCAACTGCGAATCGCAAAATGATTTTTGTCAAATTTGGATAAAATTTAATGAAATGAAAATTTTTAGTGCCTACCTATTTTGTTGACGATTGGTCTTTTCATCACTTAAAATCGCCGGTCCCAATCTGATTTTGTCCATGTTGGTTTGGTTTGTTGTTTAAGGAGCCCATCTTTTCAAGAAATTCTTAAATTTTTCTGGGCAGAGGGGACTCTGTTCATTTGGGATGATTTCGTTTGCAACAGGCACGCGAAATGGCCGAGTTTGACTTTTTGGCAGAAGGGATTGCCGGACTGTTTGAGGAAGTTGATGTGGAACAAGACGAAGAAAATGGATTTGTTAGTGATGGATTAGTGGAATTATGAATTTTGTCCAAATAAATATTTTTATGGTGTTTTTTGTAATTACCTACAAATTTATTTTGGTTCAAAAAAAATAACATAAAAATTCGAATATGTTAATAGGTAATTCAAAAAAATACATTGAGAAACCCCTCTATTTGAAGCCCCCTTCTAATTGTAGCCCCCCCTAGACCTCTCGGGGGGGGGGTTGAAAAATAGAAGCCCATGGGCTACTAATAGAGGAAATACGGTATGTCATATATCAACTATGGGAAGATACATACAGCAAATGCGCAAGATAAATGTAAATAATGAGTAAATGAGAATTTACGTAAAAGAAATATTCCAAGAATTGCGACAACATAAATGTAAAATCTATATATGACGACAACTAGTTGCCTGTTTTTATTTAATATAAAATTCAAAATATAAGACCATATAATTCTTATAGATAAAATTGTTCGCAAGAATTGCCGTTTCATATGCCGGCGAACTAGCAGAGACACACTTCGTCGTTTAAAATCTAGCAATTGCAGTCTTTCGCGGCGGTGTTACTTAAAAATTTAATGAAAATAATAGATTTAATATTAATATTATATTGAGATTTAAAAATAAACAAAAATAATTTATGAAGGCGATTTCAACTTCATTGTTCTTTTAAAAGGTAAAAATAAAATTGTTAAAACCGAATTAAAAAAAGTCTCAAAAATCCTATTAAGGAGATCTAAAATATTTTATCACCTAAAACGAATAAAAAATACTCTGTCACTAAAAATATATAAACTGAAAAATTTCACCGATTTGTACGACAAATTTTAAAAATAAAAATATACCAATTAATGTAAGTAAAATACTGAAATAATTTCAAATGATAATAACTAATGTTTCAACCTTTTAAAAATAAAAAATAAATTAACAAACAAAAACATTATTTTTTTAAAAGCGCCAAATCTTGGAAAAATATTTGAAAAAGTTGAAAACCATGTAAACGAAAACCAAAAATTCGGGAGCACGAGACCAAATCTTAAACCCAATTGGCGAAAAAGCCATTGGACTGATTTACCATTTACACCAATTTATCGTCAATCGCTTCCTACTAGACCTATTACATTAACATTTACTTTATAATTTATAGATTATTTTAGTTCTAACATTGAAATTGCACAGCCAGCACAGAATACAGATAAATCTAAATTTTATTTATATATTTACACCATCAATGCCTTTAATGCAATAAAATTTCTAAGAAATGTTATCCGGGTGGCCCGCCCGCGGCGCTCAACAATAAAACAGCGCAAGAGACGCTGCCTCTTCTGCAGCGAATTATTATAAAGTTTGAGATAAAGACAAATTATATTGAAATATTACTAATTTTAGTACCTTAAAAGAATTTAAGCGTATTAAATGTTTATTAGTTTAACCAAAAAACAAATTTCTAATTACTACTATATACAATTACTTCATCATTTTGCACTATAAGAATTAAAATAAAATACTAAGTTTTTAAAGAAATATTTATTGAAATATGGAAATATAATCCCAAAACTCTATTTGCAAAACAAATCACACTTCATTAAAACCCATTAAGCCTTGATAAAATAAAATATTTTTTGCAAAAAAATTAAAATATTTAAGCACAGCAAACAATCCAACATTTATAACAAAAAACAGAAAAAAGAAACCCAGTAAGAAATTAAAATAAATATTTTTGTCTGCTGAATTTTATTAAAACTAAAACATAAAAGTTTGTTAATCGAATTTAATTTTACGCTAAATGCCACCGATAAATCATTCAACGATAAATTATTATAAAATTCTAATAATAACAATATTTCAATCTTGAATATTACCATTAATTAAAAAATACTTTGAATAAACAACACAAAAATAATAAAAATCATGGCATTGCAATAGCTAAATTAGCTTAAATTATAAAATTTAAATACGATTATTGAATATTTTAAACATTAATAAGATTAAATACCATTTAAACATAAAAAACATTAAAATGCAATTATCGTTTAAGTGAATAGAAGCAAATAAATTTGTAAAAATAGAAATAATTCAAATTTATAAATTAATGAAAAATATATTTGGTTCAGGTTTATTTATGATAAATATTTTAAAGACAAAGTGATTTTTACGCTATCGTTTTTTACATTTATTATGCCATGTCTGTACTTCAAAAAACTCTGCCGCGTCCTCGAGAAACCACAAGGCGACACGGATTATTGATTTAAATTGAAATATGGAAATATAATCCAAAAACTCTATTAAACTTTTTAAATCCACGGTTTATTCTGTAATTTAAATAATATTGTTACAAACTTATTCTATCCAAATATTCAAAAAAGTTAATAAAACATAAATAATTCAAAATATAATCACTTAATGAAACTAGTAACACCTATTTGATTAATGAATCATTACACTTAACATAAAAACCAAGTGCATAACAAAATAATGCCCGTATGTATATTGAAAATTTAAAGATTTTTACAACATCACATAGATTATAAATATAATTTATACGTCCGGCTCTTTTGCGCAGCTTCCTTTAAAAGTGCGTCATACTAAGCAAGAAACCATTTTGAATTGAAAACAATCAAAAAGAAAGTAAACTATGAAAATTTAATAAAGAAATATACAAACAATAAGTAACAATAACAATATAACACTTAAATAAATACGTAAAAAAGAAAAACTACAAAAACGATGAGATAACCGCCGAAACAACTAAGTACGGATTGATCCCAATGCCTCGGGAATTCTTGGGACATTAAAACATATAAATTGTCAAGCAAATTATTGCTTCTTCCAACGATCTTATGCCGTTAAAATAAAAAATAAATTAATAACCTAGTACCATTTATTTATTATTTGTTAAAAATTAAAACGAGTTGTACTACTCACTCGCAAGACATGGAACAGCAATTGCTCACCTGTCCCAGTTTGTTGCAACAGCTAACTTAAATTTTTAAAAATGTGTAAATTACTTTGAAAGAGAATACCTATGCAATAATTGTGTTTAAATTTAATTAATATCTAACTTAGCTGCGGCAGTTAAAAGCCATCAAATTTATTGCGAGGCAGCGTTTGCAGATCTGCCTAGGGTGCATAAATTTAAAAAATTATTTCAATGAAATTTGAAAAATACACACTGAATGTAATACAAAAATAAATATTAATTCCTATTAAAAACAAAAACAAAAACAAACCACGAGTTATAAAAGACATTTAACAAAATAAAATTTATAACAAAAATAATTTAAAAAAGACTCATTTGAATTGGCACATCATGAGAGTCACCACCGTGGACAATTTTTTTATTGCCTCAATATAATTAAACAACAGTTTTTTCATCAAAATTCTTCTAAAAAAGTTTTACGCTGGAAGGCCTGTTCGATAAAACACAGATTTAAATCATTGATATTGCAGCACAAGGCGAATGATTTGCAACAATTAAATTATACTTAAAACATATTAAAGATAACATTAATATGTTAAAATTTTTAACATGGGACAAAATTTAAATAACAAATTCAAAGTTTTTAAATATATTAAAATAGATTTTTAAAACCTAAATGATAACACCATTTTAAATTTTATTTTGAAAAAAAACTATCAAAAAAAGCGAGTTTATGAAATTCGATATATAATAAACATAAAAAACTAAATAAATTTTTACCAAAATTAAAATCTTTATCTCTAAAAAATGATAACATTTAAATTAAAATAATTGCGATGCGCGCCGGTCGGCAATTTTGTTTTAAACCAAAATGCGGAGAGATGACGCCAGGCCCCCGGAAACCGAGCGGACCATACCGAGTAAAATTAACTAAAAGAAATGAAGATGAACATGGCTGAGAAAAGGGCATTAAAAACTGGAAAATAGTTTTCTTATTAAGTAGAGGGGCGATTAAATATAAATTAGTTGGATAACCGGGATCGGGATTCCGATTTTTCAAAACCCGGGATCGGGGTCACAGTCGGGGATTTGAACCACAGCCCACCCACACTTAAACTGTATACACCACTCACCAACTATACCACAACCAAACTGCAATTAGAAAAATTTGCAATCTTTGTTAAGAAAATTGAAGTTAATAAATCGAAAAATAAATTTTCTGAAACCACCGATTGCGGATCCAAATTGCGGAAAAAAATCAAAAAATCCGCAACCCAAAAAAGGCCGCAATTTCAGCAATCCGCAATTGCGTCCAGCCCTGGTCTCAAGCCTCTGAAATGTATCTCAAATCTCCGGTTTATAGACACTAAGAAAACCCATTTATTATCCCTATTAAACATAATCGATTGACCGCTTATGAAGCCTTTCGCTTTAATCTTGTAAATAGTTAACGTTAAAATGTCGTATTTAAACACTTTTCCTTCGATTTATTATTTGCCGGGACAGCGAGCTATTTTATTCAACTTATTCTTTTTTTAATCCACATTTCAATTTCCGCACCGCCTTAGCCAGGAGGTTACCCAACATTTGCGGCTCGGACATTTGCGGCCCGGACTTTTGCGGCTACAGCGAAAATCGGACATTTGCGGCTAGACACCTGCGTCCGGACATTTGCGCCCCGGACATTTGCGGCCAAAATGTGAAGAGATTTTATATGCCTTTTTCGGACATTTGCGGTCCGACTTTTGCGGCCCCAGCCAAAATAAGACATTTGCGGCCGACATTTTACCAATTTTCTAATATTTTTAAAACCCCAAATCAACTAAATTCAATTTATGCACTTGCCTTGCTCAAGGCCCAACAAGAGCTTTGCTCTCTGACATTTAATCTTGATTTCTTAGCCAGCGATAAGAGGTAATGCATTTAGATTAGAGTGCGGCAAAATCGCATTTGTGGGATCCCGCTACGGGATTTTTTCCGGAAGGTCGTGCGGGACCGGATTGATAAATTCCGCATTTTAAATTTGCGGGATGCCGCGCGTGATTTTTTAATATTACCAAAAAAATCAAAACTTCCCACCGGACCAAATTGTTAGTATCATTTTCCTATTTACCCAATACTAATTGCAATTAGAACAGGCCGGGATCGGGATTTCGATGTTTCAAAAACCGGGAGGGATTAACAGGACTTTTCAACCGGTCATTTCAAAATTCCGGTCTCTACTTGACACTCAAATGCATAAATTGAATTTAGTTGATTTGGGGTTTTAAAAATATTAGAAAATTGGTAAAATGTCGGCCGCAAATGTCTTATTTTGGCTGGGGCCGCAAATGTCCGGGGCGCAAATGTCCGGACGCAAGTGTCTAGCCGCAAATGTCCGATTTTCGCTGTAGCCGCAAAAGTCCGGGCCGCAAATGTCCGAGCCGCAAATGTCCGGGCCGCAAATGTCTTACAGCCCTCCAGGACTCCAACTCACCAAAACCATTTATTTAGTTTTTCTTAGTGATGAAAACAAATATTCCATCAAAAAATGTTGTCACTCCCGTTTTACCGGCTTTAGATTAATTTATATGAGCAAAATCTCCTTTCAAAGGTCGCGTAGCGGCCCGCCAATAGCGAGCATATAAATCGGCCTCAGTTTCCTAAAAGTCGAGTCTCCAAATGTCGGGCAGCCATTATCATGAAATAAAAAGGGTTTTGGGTGATTTGGAGTTTGGGGGCTGATGCAATTTCCAGATGCTTTTCAATATGCTTTTAAAAAAATAAAGAAATGTGTTTAAGTGTTTTTATATTTCCATAATAAAATAAAGAACTAAAGTTTTATCCCTGTCTCTTATACACATCTAGATGTGTATAAGAGACAGCTCTAACTGTAGCCCCCCAGACCGTGAACTTTTATTGATTTTGATTTTGATCAATTATTTTATTATCATATTTATAGATTATCTTGAATATATATATTTTAGGTAAATTCTTTTACTCGTTTTCTATGTATCTCGCGCTTTCTTTTCCTGTTACATTCGACAAGTTTATCGCTTTCGGCGAGTTTCACTTTGAATATATTTGAGAATTTAATTTTTATTATTTTTTTTGTTTGCAGTTGTAAATTTTTTGAATTTTCGTAGAATTGTTATTATAAAATTTGATTTCAAGCATTAATCTAGCCGTTGCTTTTAGTATAAATTCTCTTGAACTTTGATATTATAATTATTACTTTGATCTATATATGTATGGTGATATTTTTTTTTATTGGTCAGTTTCTATTAAATTATGATCATTTCATTAGGCTGGACCAAACTTGAATGTTTAGATATATAAAATATTTTAAATGAAGAAAATTCAATTTTGTATTTATATGTAGTTAATTTTTAATTTCTTGAGTTGTGCATATTTAAAAAGTACATAATACCTGCCTATGTTAAGTTTATTTTATAAAATGTTATCTAGACTATTCAATAATCGTATTTGTGATTTGTTTTGAACTTTTTTTTTTGGGTAATCCGATTAATAAAATTTGAAGGTTGTGCTGACATTCTGCATGTACAGCTGCAAAGTGGCGATTTGTACCACTGAGAGCTGGGCCGCAAATTGTTCATGTTGAACTCTTCTTTTTCGCCGAATAAAGTAGCGTGGGTGATGATGTCAAAAAGTCGTTTTCTAAATTTGTGCGATTTTCATTTTAAATGGATTTTAATAAAATTCATACTTTTTATTCAATTGAATAATATATACGTAATGTTATAGTTTATCAAAGAACGACGTTCCAGTAATTCTAATTTTCTATTGAGGTTTGTGTGAAGTTAATTAAAAAATATAAGAATGTTCTTTCGTTTTATTATGTATATATTAAATTGATGGGATTTATTACGGTATGATAAAATTTACGTTTATATTTGTTCTTAGAAAATAACATTTATATTAACAACTTTTACACCCACCCTTATTGATAGTGTGATTTAATAATCGATTTTCGTTATTTAATTTTCTGAATTCGTGATTTGAATTTATTTGAACCTTTCTCATGTGTTTCAAATAGAATTTTATATAAATTTAGAGTGAATAAGATTTCCACCTTTTTTTGCTTTTAATAATTGAATTTTTGCCACAGTAGCTCCCTTAAATTGGGCCCCTAACAGCGCTCGGTGGGTGCACTGAAAATACACAAGAGTCTTACAAAATTAAGCATGTATCATAGTTAATTTTAAATATATTTTTAGCTCATTTATAAATATTATTATTTTTTAGCTTTTAGTGTAAAACATAATTAATATTTGGTAGTTTATCATTTCTGCTCTATGCATTTGTCTTGAAACAATTAAATTTGAATTTATTCATCATTTTAAATTTGTTTAAAAGTTTGATATGTATGCTTTTTTTCCACACTTCATAATTAAATTAGTAAATCGCTCAAATTTTAATATTAATCATAATAAATTTATCTTAAATAACTAATTTTTTGGAATTATTATTTTTTAATTTGACGTTGAACCTCGGCTTATAAAGTAATTCATTTTTGCTACAATTTGGTTATCGAACGCTTTCGATGAACATTAATTAGTACAATTGGCATAAAACGGCCAACGATTTTATATTAATATAA
>MEIZ01000154.1:20881-37193 GCA_001723225.1 Globodera ellingtonae | reverse complement strand
TGGAATTAAATAATATTAAGCAGATTGTATAGTGGTTAAGTGCTCCAAACACCACAAATGGCGACCCTGGCAGGGACGCAACGTGCCGTAATTTTAATAAATATTAAAAAGTAAATTAATTTAAAAACATTCTCCAAAGCTTACAAACAATAAATTTGGCCAAACGTAAATTAAATGCGATAAAATTAAAATAATTTAATTATTAAACAAATACATATTTACAATTATTGTTTTAAATAATATAATAAACAATTAACAAAAAAGTTTACTTAATTTTGATTATAATAAAAATATTACTCCGTTTAAAAAATAATAAAGCTTCAAACATCTCTAAGGCCATGTGTTTCCAGACATTCTTTTAAAAAAATCATAATTTTAAGAAAAACCTGACGCAATTGCTTTTTAGTCGAAAAAGTGAATATTCTCAAATTTGAAAAGGACATTTTTTATATTATTTCCAGTCTTACTTGACTGTGTCAACTTTGGAACACATAATCATAATAAACACCCAAGGATTTGCCATTCCTTTTCAATCGACATTCAAAATTGACCAACATCCTTCAAAAACAAAACTTTATTATTATTTGTAAGTAGAAAATAAATAAAAGTTGTAATAAATTTTAATTGAGTAACAAAAATGGAACAAATGTTAAAAATATTCGATTCAAAATGCAACCTATATATACATTTAAATTCTAAATGAAAAGGAGGATAGACTCTTCAATGAGTTATATTAAATAAAAAAACAATAATGGAAGTGATTATTTTGAGTATATTGTAAAATGATATTAGATAAATAATCAAAATGCAGCCGTACATTAAGTTAAGTAAAAAGAATGTTTCTCGGAAAACTTTATTTCCTCATAAAAACTCTTAATAATTTCCTTTAGAACTCGATGCGGAGTTATGTATAAATTATTTGCGCACTGGAGACGTTACTTAGCGTACCCATTATCTCCACACGACATAAAACCTCATAATTACCATGTGTTGTTAACAATGTGAAAATTATCGACTTTGGATTTGCTGAAAAATTTTAATGCGTATTTGAATTTTTATGATAAATAAAAACAATAAACCACTGAACATTAGTTTGTACCCAATATGATTGAAAATTTTTTAATATTTGCAATATGGTGTGTTTGGACATATCGAATACAGGTTGTTCTTTAACGAATAAATATTAATTAAATCAAAATTCTATTCTATATTTTAAATTGTTTAACACTGCCCTAAAGAAAAATTTGATGAAAACCAATAAAAATTGTACAAAACATAGGAAAAATTGAAGTAGCAAGTCGTGGGACAACAAAGGATTTGCATGGATCGCGGTATTTAAACCAACATAGCTTCTACTCCTCACCATTTCGAAAAAAACATTTAAAATTGACAATAATATTTAAACATATACTTACAAGAGTAAATGTCTGGCTAAACGCAAAATAATATTTGTAATCCAATAAACCAATAATAATTTCTCTAAAATACTTAAATAATAATAAAGAATATATTATTCATTATTATGAAGCCGATTCATCTTCATTACCGTGCTTAAAAGGTTATTAAAATAAATTTGTTAAATCCGAATAAAAAAAAGTCTCAAAAATCCTATTAAGGAGATCTAAAAATATTTTATCAACTAAAACGAATAAAAAATACCCTGTCACTAAAAAATATAAACTGAAAAATTTCACCGTTTTAATAATAAAAATATACCAATTTATGTAAGTAAAATACTGAAATAATTTAAAGTGATAATAAAACTAATGTTTCAACCCTTTAAAAATAAAAAATAATTTAACAAATAAAATATAATTTTTTTTAAAAGCGCCAAATCTGGGAAAATATTTGAAAAAGTTGAAAACCATATAAACGAAAACCAAAAATTTGGGAGCACGAGACCAAATCTTAAACCCAATTTGGCGAAAATAATGATCCTTTACACACAAACATATTAAGAAGCGAGAAATAAATCTGGAAATAAAGAAAAATAAAAATTTAAATGTTCAATGTTGAATTGAACTAAAATTATAATCAAAATTAATTGAAAATATTTTATAGATTATCCTTTTAGTTCGAACATTGAAATTGAACAGCCACCACAGAATACAGATAAATCTAAATTTTATTTATATATTTACACCATTAATGCCTTTAATGCAATAAAATTTCTAAGAAATGTTATAGTTGAGATAGAATATGGCTGTATTAACTCCAGCAAGTAAATTCAGTTGATAAAAATTTTCTGTTATTTAATATTTACTTAAATAAAAAACACATAAAGATCGTCCTCAATATAAACATTTAATAATTATATATGAACCGCTTGCAGCTTAAATTCTTTTAAGGTACTAAAATTAGTAATATTTCAATATAATTTGTCTTTATCTCAAACTTTATAATAAATAAAATACTCGCTGCAGAAGAGGCAGCGTCTCTTGCGCTGACTTCTTGTTGAGCGCCGCGGGCGGGCCACCCGGAATTGTTATTTTTCTTCTAAATAATTTCAAAATGTTTTTAATTAAAATGGCGCAAAAATTTAATTTTTGAAAAATTCATTACATCTTTCTAGTTGTTGCTTCATTTTACTTAACAACGATTTCAAATTTTTCTWAAAATTTCCGCGGCGGCGCCTGTTGCACCGCCGAACGCCTGTTGGCACCATCGGGCTCTCCTTCCCAGATTAATAATTCGATCTTTAGGGGTGCATTTTTAGTATGAAAAAATTTTGACTTTCAAAAAAAGTCCCCAAAATTGTGTTGTTTTTTAAATGCGGATTGCGGGTTGCGGATTGCTGAAAATTGCGGCCTTATTTGATTAAATGAATTTCAATCATCAAATGAAAAAATAAATTTAAAAAAGCACCAAATATATTACATGTGATGATTTTATAATTCCTGAAGTTTCATTCATAAATAAAGCATAGAATACCTTTGATTTTTTTAGTTTATGCTTTTACTTAGCATGTTCAATAAAAAATGAGTGTTTTTGAAAAAATAATTATAAAAGGTACTAAAATTAGTTATATTTCAATTTAATTTGTCTTTATCTCAAACTTTATAATAAATAAAATACTCAAAACGCATCAATAAATTTTTGGTATTCTATGTTTAATTGAAAGAACATAAAATAATAAACATTATTTAGTTTTTAAGTTTTTATTACTTAACCAAAAAATAAATTTATAATTAATATTTATATACAATTACTTCATCATTTTGCAACTATAA
Organism: Globodera ellingtonae; assembly: GCA_001723225.1. Lineage (NCBI taxonomy): Eukaryota > Metazoa > Nematoda > Chromadorea > Rhabditida > Heteroderidae > Globodera > Globodera ellingtonae. The sequence goes on along the minus strand of MEIZ01000154.1, from coordinate 33,963 downwards.
GAATTTAAAAAAACTAAGTTTTTAAAGAAATATTTAAACAACTTATTATATACAACCATTTAACCTTCACTGTTAAAAACCATGCAATAAGTTTTTAAATAATTAAATTCTTCAAAATTATGCTAACTTTATTCTATAGAAAATTATTAAAAATTCATTAAAATAATTTTGTACAACCGAATTCGATAATTTCAAAAAAAATAAATTAGAATTTTATTGAAAYAAAATGTTACAATATTAATAAAGTATATTAATTGTAAAAAATACGATAATTTTAAATCATTAATTTATGCTACCAAATACTTTTTTATAGACCAACAATAAGGCTTATTTATATATTATACAAAAATCTAACTATATTATTATTTATTAACGAATTAAAATAATTAAACTTGTWAAGAGATACGGTCATCTCGGACAGTACGTTTCCGGGGAGGAACGAAAGCGATTTTTACGGGCTTCGGACCTCAATAATCAGTTCGCTCTCCCCCCTGAGAATAAACCGCCCTCCCTATTCCCTTGCCCTACGGAAGTGCATCGAAAAAATCAAAAAATTGGTTAAAGGGTCAGTTAGTAGATGTCAGATGCGGGAACGGATAATAAATACGCATTATCCGCATAAAAATATAGATGATCCAGCAGACATGGTCGAAGACATCAAAAATGTTCCTCTACTGCCGTTTTATTCCCTCAAAAAAACCGGAATTATTTTTGGACACAATATGACATTAAAGCAACGACATCAGCGAAGACGAATATCGCCCGCATCAAGCCGCTTTTCCCTCGGAACGGCATTGTCTGTTGGTCTTTAAATGTTAAAATCACTCGTGGGTTACATCCCCGTAAAATGCTAATTGAATAATAGATGCTATTGTATAAATTAATTATCTCTAAACTAATATTAAAAATGTAAACATGAAAATAAAAAGTTGTCTTTGTCTATGATATTTATAATAACTCTACAAATAAATATTTAAGTCAAGCGAATAATACATCAGGCTTGGCAAACTTATAAAATCTGAGCAAACGCAGTGAGTTGAAGATGCCGATTCATTAAATAAAAATGGCAATTAAAAATATATTAAAAAACTTATTTAAATGTATGCAATTATTTTGTAAAACAAAAAAAAATTTGAAATTTAAATTATTAGGATTGGTATTTTTTATGCCTTAAAAACTGCAATTAACCCATAAATACATCACCTAAAAWTTCGGCTTAATTTTTTAAAAACAATTTTGTAATTAAATAAATWATAATTCAGCTGATTCTCAAACCAAGCAAAAATCGAGTACCTTCAAGGCAGCCCATCAGTTGCATAAACTGCATTTAAAAATAATGTACTTACTGAGAGTGAGTGATATGCTTATAAGTAAAATAAAAATAATCTGGGATTTGTTATATTACCTTTAAAGCCTTCATCTGATAGGTTTTCAAAGCAGCCATCACTAGCTCTAATTTTAATTATGCTAATTTATTATTTGGATTAATTAAAAAACCTTTTCAAAACGCAGTAAAAATCAAAAAAATGTAATAACACTGACTAATTAAGAAAATATAGTCCCTTATAAAGTAATTAATGTGATCAAAAGAAATGGATGAATTTTTGATAAAAATTGGAATGATAAAATATTTAAAAATAAAAAACACAAAGTAATCGGATTGCGCTCCARAAGGAATTCTTTTAAATATTTATCTAAAAAAACAAAATAGCGAATCACAAACTATGAATTAATAAACTTCTATTTTTTTTCAAAAACCCAAAACTTGGTAAAACAAACATTATATTTCAAAGTTTTCATGTAAAATTTTAATACAAATATTGATAAAAATTGATAAATAATAATGGATGTAAAATAATGAACAAAGAAAAAAGAAAAAAAAGTACACAAAAACATTTTAAATGTTAATCTTTTGATATAAACCTATGGCTTGGATAAAAAGCATTAATTCAAAAATAAAAAATAAACAACAGACACTATATTTGATTCGACTTGAAATTAAAAGCCGTTCACGACATCTCTAATGGAAATAGCAAAGTTAAAGTTATTTGTGTAAGCAAATGCTCCCGCTCTACGAAATCCCTGATCTCAATGGAAGATATAAAAAAGAATTAATAATAATCATAAAATTCTATTATTTATAAAAATAATTGCTGTTTTTATAATAATTGAATAATTTATATACAAAAAAATTATCTAATTTTTATACGAAAATAAAAAAACAGTAATATTAACAACTATCAATTATTAATTTACACCGAAAAATAGATGATAAAGAGCCTCCGATCATTGCATTCTTTCCCCTTTGCACACAACTCTTCGCCCGAGGTCATATAACTTTCGTGGCAGGAGTTGCCTTTGTTTTATAAACCTTTATGCAATATTTGGCTCTTATGAATTTATAACAAACGCCTACAAAGAAATATTTAATATTTATTCTGGAAAATAATAATGTGATTATTACATAACTAATAAACAAAAATAAAGATAACAACGTTTTAACACGGCGTGTTAACGTTTACTTCCCTGATGGCCAATACTGGTTACTTATGTGTTGGCTTTCGAATACATAATTTTAATAATAAATTTATGACTAATCAAAAACTAAATTTATAAATAAATAATTGTAAATAATTAAAAGAATGCTCCGAATTATAAATTTAAAAATAAAACAGCTGGTAACAAATCAATAAACGCCAAAAAAAAGATATGATAACGCGCATTTGCATCAAGTCAAGAAAAAATTTGAATGAAGCAGACCAAGTTTTATAACTTCCATTAACCATATTTTAGAAAAGTTATGCATTTATAATAGTAACCCAATTTGCGGATCAAAAATGAAAATTTGGAAATTATTAAAAAGCAATGATAATAACTCGTGGAGCAATTTTATACCCGCTGATAGAGCAGATTTTGCATAACAATAAAAGATTAAACGTCAACTAAGAAAAAATAAATCACAATAATTAATTTATAAAACAAATTCTACGATAAATATTAAAACAACCAACAAAAAAACATATACCTAAGTCCATTTAAATTTTAATAGTAAATTTAAAACTAAAAAAAAACAGGTTTTCAGGTAAAGAAAAACGTAATGAATAAAAACAGTTAAATATGGATATAACATTGAATTATTTATATCATTTTAAAATATCACTATTAAATTTCATAAATGTTTGTTCGGCCTCGTCAGAATATGAGAGAGCCGGTATATCAGGTCCTTAAATAATGTATTGACAAAATGTATTTTAATTTTTGCCAGCAGTATTATGCTAGAAATTATTAAAGAATACAACATTACATTTAAACGCCAATATAGAAACTACAAATACCATTTTTTAACTGCATTATTAATACGAACATGTTAATTAATTTAACATTATATATGCTAAGCAAAAATAGCAAAAATTAATTCTATAAATGTTATAAAAGCTGTAAACATTAATAATGATTAACTTCTAATAAAATAAATTGAAGAAAAAAGGGTTCTTTTCGGTTATGTGTCAACAAAAAAAAAATTTTTTTTTTCAAAGTTAATAAAAGGTGTTTCTAGGGGTTTTCGGGATCGTAGTGATCCGAATCTGACTTCCATTTCAGCAAATTTCGAACCATGAACACGAATCCGAACATTTTTCGAAAAAAAAATTTTCACATTTTTTCATTAAATTTTATTTGGATTTGCATTGTACAACAATATTTTGAAAATTTCATTGACATTTCGACTACTTAATGGCGAAATGCGAAAAAAAAATTTCTATGAAATTGTTCGAATTCATGTCCGGCGGGGTTCGAATAGATTGAAATGGAGGTCGGATTCGGATTCTAAGACCCCGAAAACCCTTAGAAACCCCTTTTTGCTGTCTACATAATTTTTTTTGTTTTGTTGACACATAACCGAAAAGAACCGAAAAGAGTTCACTAACACATATTAATTAAAAAATAAGAATAAATTATGCCTAAAATTTTAAAAAAACTGTAATAATTAATTCTTACCATTACCTTATACAAAAGTAATTCAAAAAGGTAAAGTAGACTGTGAGTAATAAAAGGCAATTAGAATTGGTAACAATAATAATATGTTAACATATTTATACAAAGAAATTTATTTTTTAAAAAATTCCCAAAATAKTTCTTCTTTTTTTTTGTTGCAGACCTAGTAATCTTTTATKAAAATTTWTTATAATCGTTCTACAGAATAAATTAAATAGATACAAATGAATGGTTTGTAATTAACATCGAGTTCTCAAACAATAATAAAATAGCAATGAAACAGAATTATAGTAAAATTTTAAGGTGTCAAAATATATCGTACAAAAAACATATACATTTTTATTAAATTTAATCTAGAATTGTATATTTAATGGAAACTTGTTTGATTACGCGGTTTTAAAGCTGAAACATCATCTGCCAAGGCTACCAATAATTTATGGAAATTTCTTTCCCTATGCTTTAATTCAAGAATCTTATGGATATTGGAATGTTAATGTTTTTTTTTGAAAAAGTTTTTATTTTTAGAAAAACAAATATCTAAAATCCATTATTCCAAAATTTAAATTTATTAAAGAATTAATAAAACAATATAAGTATTAAACTGAAAAATTTATAACAATATCTATTAATTAAATTAAAAATTTGAAAATATAAAAAAATAACTTTTTGAACTATATCGGGTGAAATTGTAATACAAAAATATTAAAAACTTTCTCAAAAAAAAAATGTGTATTTGCCGAAATCTACTTGCAAGCAAAGAAGCGAATTTCGACTAGATTATCGTGTCAACACGCCCGATGTCGAGTTTTTTGATAATTTGTAGAATTATGTTGCCCACGAGACAATTTGTATTTACAAAACTAGRAACGAAACAAAATGTAACTTCACATTTGAAATAAATGAAAAAAATTTCATTTATATTATTGTGTGAGATGAAAATCATTATTTTCAAACAATGATAAGCGAAGGATTTCAAATGATACCTAGATTATTTCAGAAAATAATTGCTAATAAACGCTAAAAGCAAAACAAATCGCACTTCATTAAATCCATTAAGCCTTGATAAAATAAATGCCAAAAATTAAAATATTAAGCACAGTTGAATAAACAATCCAACGTTTACAACAAGAACTGAAAAAAGAAAACCAGTAAGAAATTTTTGTCTGCAATTAAAATTTAAATATAAAAGTTTGTTAATCGAATTTATTCTACTCTAAACGCCACCGATAAATCATTCAACGCTAAATTCTTATAAAATTTATGTTGCAATATTTCTTATTAAATATTACCATCAATTAAAAAATACTTTTGATAAAACAACACAAAAATAATAAAAATCATGGCATTGCAATAGCTCAAATCGTAATTATAAATTTAAATACAATTATTAAAAATTATGAGAGCATTGCTGAGCTCAAGCAAAGGCAATCTGAATGTCGAGACACTCGCCGAAAGCGATAAACTTGTTGAATGTAACAGGAAAAGAAGATTAAAAATAATACCAACAAAATTATGTAAAATAAAATATTTAAAAAAAATAAAGAAATGGTCTCACAAATTGGGGCCAAGGTAAATCGCACCACAATACATACGCACAAAATCCGAAAATGGCGACCCTGGCAGGGACGCAACGCACCGTAATTTTAATAGTCGATTATTTAAAAACATTCTCCAAAAAAAATTTTACGATAAAATTAAAATAATTTAATTATTAAACAAACACACATTTACAATTTATTGTTTAAAARTTGTAATATTTTTCAAAATGCTATATAAGAAAAAGTTTTTTTTTGCAAAATGATAACGAACAATTAGTTAAAAACACGTTTTAATTATAATTATAAATTATATATCTTTTAACATTGGCTTAACATAACAAAAAATAAAATAAAACTCATGAAAACACTATCATATCAATTTTTTTACGACCCCCGGTTTTTAGTTCGGTTAACCGACCGTGCACAACAAATGGAAAAAGCACCACCTAAAAATTAATTTTTTTTCGATAACCCCATGGCAAAACCTAAATCCGTGCCTGCCCACTTTCTTAAAAATTGTTTCAAATCTAGGGTTCCAAAGATATCTTTTCTTAAAAAATTCATCAACTAAAAGTGTGTATATATATGTAAAACTTGATAAAAAATATGCATCGCATAAAGTGTGAGTTGTCACTGATCGTATTTATCCCAACTGCAATAAAAAAGATTGGGCTGTTGGAATTTGTTTTTCTATTCCAGAACAATTTTCTTCGTAAATAGAAGGTTAATGCTGTGCAGAAAACTGTGTAAGGCTGTAATTCTGTTATTTGAGATTTTTCATTGATATTCAACTTTCATTACAATTTTTTATCTTTTTTTTTACTAATTATACAGAATTTTTTTTTCATAATTTTTATTTATAATTTGAGTTGTTGAGAACAACTCCTATTTTTGTACTTTTTTCTCACCTATTTAGGATAGTATTTTGAGATTTTTCGACCCTAAAAATTTTAGACCTGTTAATAAATAATTAACATAAACTACGAAAATTAGTCAACAATTGCAATTCTACCTGAATTTTAAATTTGAATAGCTTTTTAGGGAACCGAAATAAAAAATGTATTCATAAAATTAAAATTCAAATTCAAATATTTGCGATTAAATTAATACATATAAATTTTTATGAGGACAAAAGTTATTAATCCAAAACACGGGAAGACAATATAACATTGTTGTTAGAAGCCACAAAAGGAGAAAAGTCAAATATAAAGTAAAAAAATTAACAAAATCAAAAGTTGTATAAAAATAATAAAAAAATATAATTCCGCATCTTTATAAGTTTAAATGCACTAGCAATGACAATTATTGCAATTATTTCACTAAGTTTTTTTCAATTGAAAAAATAGAGAGATGTTTAAAAAATAATAATATTTAGTTTCAGGCGCGTTAAAGTGTTTTTAATTAAAATAATTTTTTATTAAAACAAATACAATATAAAAGCAGCAGTATTGTCGACTATGAAAAGAATAATCATAAATTAAAAGGATAAAAATATATTATAAAACGCGACCGGAGGGGTTGACAACGAATACCATTGTCAACATGACGCGACCAACAGTGGCTGGGTCTCAACCTGCACGTCGGCGTTAAAAAAGAGAAGTTATCGCAGTTTTAACATACTTGCGGGATCAATAAAATATAAATCCTTACTAAGTAAAAAAGCCAAACGACGAATTGACATTACGGGGCATTACGGGAGCAAAGCAAGCAACGAAAACGGGCGTGAAAAATATGTTGATAATAAAATAATGCGATCAAGTACCAGATCAAAACAATTTATTTTTATTCACTAAAATACAAGTAGCCGAGTTTTCCCCRTAGCCTGAAATTTAAAAAATTACAAAATAATACAAGAATATAACAAACATATAAAATTCAATTATTAAAAGCAAAAAAAGGTGGAAATCTTATTCACTCAAAATTTATATAAAATTCTATTTGTAACACATGAGAAAGGATCAAATAAATTCTAATCACGAATTCAGAAATTAAATAATAACGAAAATCGCTTATTAAATTACACTATCGATAAGGGTAGGTGTAAAAGTTGTTAATATAAATGTTATTTTCTAAGAATAAATATGTATAAGCGTAAATATTACCATACCGTAATAAATCCCATCAATGACATTCTCGCCCAACTGAACAGAAAAGGCTGGGAGCAATAGCCCAACGGACCAGAATCGTTCTTTGATAAACATAACATTTCGTATATATTATTCAACTGAATAAAAGTGTGAAATTAAATCACATGTTATTAAAATCCATTTTAAATGAAAATTGCACAAATTAGAAAATTTTTATAGGGACGTCTTGTCCATCATGTTCACCTCCAGCGTAGTAGTGTCGGTCTTTTGCTTGTCAAATGATAAACTACCAACTATTAATAATGTTTTACACTAAAAATAAAAAAATAATAATATTTTAAATCATTTGAAGAGCTAAAAACAATGTTTAAAATTTATTGGTAAATTAAACTTGAAATTATGATACATGCTTAATTTAATGTAAAGTAAGAATATAATTTTTTACTTGAAATCTTTTCTAATAAAATATCCATTCATAATTTAATAAAGCATAAAATCCCACCTTCAAATCTTCTATAAGTAAAATTATTTCTATCYATATGTCCGTGTATTATTTGAATTTAGGATTATTCGAATAATTCTATTTGTCTATGAAAACCTATGAATGGGCCGAATTGAAAGYCGCTGAGTGGCCCGAATTTTAAATTAACGGGAAATTTTTTTCCAGGAAATAAAAAAAGCATTTCTAATAATTTAATATTCTAATTGACTAGATTGAATGCCATGGCTGGAATAAATGAACCACCGCAAACCATATTCAGCTTGGAACAGCTTTCAGCGGCACAAATTGCCACCTTCGCAGCTGTACATGCAGAATGTCAGCACAACATTCAAATTTTATTAATCTGAAAACCCAACCTGGTTTTTAGTTAAGATTTTTTAATATTTTCTAGTTTTCATTAAAACCCATTAAGCCTTGATAAAATAAAATATTTTTTGCCAAAATTAAAATGTTTAAGCACAGTCGATAAAAAATCATACATTTACAACAAGAAACTGAAAAAAGAAACCCAGTAAGAAATTAAAATAAATATTTTTGTCTGCTGAATTTTATTAAAACTTAAATATAAAAGTTTGTTAATCGAATTTAATTTTACGCTAAATGCCACCGATAAATCATTCAACGCTAAATTATTATAAAATTCAAATAATAATAATATTTCAATCTTGAATATTACCATTAATTAAAAAATACTTTGAATAAACAACACAAAAATAATAAAAATCATGGCATTGCAATAGCTAAATTAGCTTAATTATAAATTTAAATACGATTATTGAATATTTTAAACATTAATAAAATTAAATACCATTTAAAATAAAAACATTAAAATGCAATTAGTTTCATTAAGTGAATAGAAGCAAATAAACTTGCAAAAATAGAAATAATTCAACTTTATAAATTAATGAAAAATATATTTGGTTCGGGTTTATTTGTGATAAATATTTTAAAGACATAGTGATATTTATTATGCCATGTCTGCACTTCAAAAAACTCGGCGGCTAACGAGAAACCACAAGGAGAACACTAATTATTGATTCAAATTGAAATATGGAAAATTTTCCCACCAACGGGCACTACCCTTATCTTCCCATGACTTCACGCTCAATCGAGACATTGCATGTCCCAAAACTCTATTAAACTTTTTAAATCCAAGGTTTATTCGGTAAATAATATTTTTACAAACTTATTCTATCAAATATTCAATAAAATTAAGAAAACATAAATAATTCAAAATATAATCACTTAATGAAAATAGTAACACCTATTTGATTAATGAATCATGACACTTAACATAAAAACCAAGTGCATAACAAAATAATGCCCGTATGTATTTTGAAAATGTAGTTTTTTACAACATCACATAGATTATAAATATAATTAAATGCGTCCGGCTCTTCTTTGCGCACGTTCCTTTAAAAGTACGTCATACTAAGCAAGAAAACATTTAGAATTGAAAACAATCAAAAAGAAAGTAAACTATGAAAATTTAATAAAGAAATATACAAACAATAAGTAACAAAAGAAAACAATATAACCCTTAAAATAAATACGTAAAAACGAAAAAGCTACAAAAACGATGAGATAACCTCCGAAACAACTTTGGAGCACAATCACTTCTGTATGTCATGTTTGGATTGATCCCAATGCCTCGGGAATTCTTGAGACATTAAAACATATAATTGTCAAGCAAATTATTGCTACTTCCAACGATCTTATGCCGTTAAAATAAAAAATAAATTAATAAATTAGTACCCATTTATTTATTATTTCTTAAAATTAAAACGAGTTGGACCACTACTCGCAAGACATGGAGCAGCAATTGCTCACCTGTCACAGTTTGTTGCAACAGCTAACTCAGAAAATTGAATTACTTACAAAACTTTATACGCTAACTTTTATTAGTGAATTGTAATTTGTTTGAAGTAGATATTTAAGTTAAAATGAGTAAAGCGATAATGGGGACTAATAGACATCGTAAAGTTTTAAAATAAAATTTCATTGCAAAAGGTAAATTTTTAAAAATGTGTAAATTACTTTGAAAGAGAATACCTATGAAATAATTGTGTTTAAAATTTAATTAAAATCTAACTTATCTGCGGCAGTTAAAAGGCAGCAAATTTTCGTCGAGGCAACGTTTGCAGATCTGCCTAGGCATCAAACCTTTTTAGTTAACTTGCATAAATTTAAAAAATTATTTCAATGAAATTTGAAAAATACACACTGAATGTAATACAAAATAAATATTAATTCCTATTAAAAACAAAAACAAACCACGAGTTATAAAAGGACATTTAACAAATAAAATTTATAACAAACATTAATTTAAAAAAGACAATTTGAATTGGCACATGATGAGAGTAACCACCGTGGACAATTTTGTTATTGCCTCGATATAATTAAACAACAGTTATTTCATCAAAATATCTTCTAAAAAAGTCGATAAAACGCAGATTTAAATCTTTGATCATTGCAGCACAAGGAGTATGATTTGCAACAATTAAATTATAATTTTGAAAAAAACTATCAAAACAGCGAGTCAAAAAACGTGGAAATCTTATTCACCCAAAATTTATATAAAATTCTATTTGTAACACATGAGAAAGGATCAAATAAATTCAAATCACGAATTCAGAAAATTAAATAATAACGAAAATCGAATATTAAATCACACTATGAATAAGGATAGGTGTAAAAAAGTTGTTAATATAAATGTTATTTTCTAAGAAGAAATATAAACGTAAATTACCATACCGTAATAAATCCCATCAATGRCATTCCCGCCCAACTGAACAGAAAAGTCTGGGAGCACTAACCCAACGTAGCAGGGCTGGGAGCGTTAGAGAAGCGCCTCCCTGCCGTGTGCCTAAATTTATACAAAAATAATAAAACGAAAGAAGATTCTAATATTTTATTTAACTTGACACAAACCTCAATAGCAAAATAGAATTATAAATTACACGGAAGTCGTTGTTTGATAAACATAACATTTCGTATATATTATTCAACTAAATAAAAAGTGTGAAATTACAATAAATCACATGTTATTAAAATCCATTTAAAATCAAAGCACAAATTTAGAAAACGACTTTTCGACATCATCGGCATAAATCGCCACTTTGGCACCTGTACATGCAGAATGTCAGCACAACATTCAAATTTTATTAATCGGATAACCCAAAATAAAAAGTTGCAAAACAAATCGCACTTCATTAAATCCATTAAGCCTTGATAAAATAAATGCAAAAATTAAAATATGAAGCACAGTTGAATAAACAATCCAACGTTTACAACAAGAAACTGAAAAAAAGAAAACCAGTAAGAATATTTTTGTCTGCTAATTAAATCTTAAATATAAAAGTTTGTTAATCGAATTTAATTCTACTCTAAACGCCACCGATAAATCATTCAACGCTAAATTCTTATAAAATTTAAGTTGTAAACAATATTTCTTWTTAAATATTACCATATTAAAAAATACTTTTGATAAACAAAACAAAAATAATAACAATGGCATTGCAATAGCTAAATTATCGTAATTATAAATTTAAATACGATTATWAATAATTATGAGAGCATACAATAGAGTGTATGTAGAATAATTTTTGAAGGAATTTCGAGTACTAACTGATGATGTGCCCAAAATGTCTTTAACAATATTTATAATTACAAGGCAGGCGTAATGAGAAACAAAAAACTAATGATAAATAAATGTAAAAACCTAAACATCCAAATTGGAAGTTAATGGGTCAAAATATATCGTACAAAAAACATATACCTTTTTATTAAATTTAATCTATAACAGAAATAGAATTGAATATTCAATGAAAACTTGTTTGACTACGCGGTTTTAAAACTGAAACATCATCGGCCAAGTAACTCAAGTAATAAAGGCGCAGCAAATAATTTATGGAAATCTTATGGATATTGGAATGTTAATATWTTTTTTTGAAAAAGTTTTTAAAATATCTAAAATTCATTATTCAAAATTTAAATTTATTAAAATGCGAATTAATAAAACAATATAAGTATTAAATTATAAAATTTCTAACAATATTATTAAATAAATTAAAAATTATGAAAATATAAAAAAATAACTTTTTGAACTATATAAATCGGGTAAAATTGTAATACAAACATTTTAAAAACTTTCTAAAAAAAAAAGAATGCATTTTATAGATTGCTGGAAAAGTTGCCTAAATCTACTTGCAAGCAAAGAAGCGAATTTCGACTGGATTATCGTGTCAACACGGCCAATGACGAGTTTTAATTTGTAGAATTTCTGTTGCCCACAGGACAATTTTGTATTTCGACACAAAACTTCAACGAAACAAAAAGTAGCTTAACATTGAAATAAATGAAAAAAAAAATTCATTTTGATTATTGTGTGAGATTAAAATCAATATTTTTAAACAATGATAAGCGAAAGATTYCAAATAATACCTAGATTATTTCAGAAATCAATTGCTAATAGATGCTAAGACTTTAAACAATTTGACGCCGGTTCGTCAAAGAAAAAAAAATTATATTAATATTAAATCAAATCTTTAAAAATTTYAAACAAATTTTTGTTTAATACAAATTAAATTTGCAAAAACTAAATATAATGGCTGTGTAAAAATACAAGATTTTAAATTAAATATAATAAATAATGTAAAAGTTCAACAAAGCATTTATACTTGTATTGTTTTAAAAATAATCGTGAAGTAAATACCAAGTTGAAAAATTAAAAAAGAAAGTGATTGTGTAAACCTGGTAATCAGGTGATGAGCTACAATCAAACTTAAAAATGATAAAAAACATTATGAAACATCGAGAGAACAAATTTTAAATAATAAATAAAATCTCTTTACCAAATTTTAAAATATATTAAAATATGAACGCCGAGAGGGACTAAAGGTTGTTCTTACACAAAAATAATAAGCAGGCGGACAWTTKRAWTWAAAAARGGKKGSCMAAAAA
>MEIZ01000153.1:150147-163898 GCA_001723225.1 Globodera ellingtonae | reverse complement strand
GGGGGGGGGAGGGAGCATTTGGGTTTTCATCAAAAAAACTTTCTTATCAAATTTACTTAAATGAACCCAGCAACAGCTGAGATGCTTATTTTTCTCAACAAAACATTGGCAATAATCCCTTTGGGTTGGTGAATCCCAAAGCACTTTTTCGACTATTTCTCAGCTGTGGTTAAAGCAGGGGTCGGGTCTCAAATTTTTAAAAAGCAGCATCAGAAGGAATTTTTTGACTCAATTTATTGAGAGATTTGCTACCAAATTTTAAAAATCGACAATGTTTGTAAGCCGTTTTTAGGAATGGGAGGGGCTCGTCGGCGCCGAAAGGCGCTGTCGGGGAAATTTTTTGAGGGAATTTGTTAAGAAAATTGGCCCAAAATTATTAATTTTGTAAAAGAAAATAGCCCCTTATGGTTTTTTTCTCAAACCAACCACCCGGCCCCCGATTCTCGAGCATCACTAGCAAGCGATTGAGCACTTTGTCCAATGCATCATCCATTAAAATTCCAGAAGAAAACATCACATGGTGTAAAAAAAAATCCTAATTATTCTGCAGATTTTTAAAAAATTCACCAATTGCTAAAAAATCAAAAATATTTTTTTAAATTTTTAGAAATTGTTCCCCAACAATATGTAGTTGCTCACAGAAAGTAGGAAATAAACCTTTCTCCGATGCGGGTCCGAACCCCAACCTAACTACCCAACAGCCTCCACCACTCACCACTACACCATACTGGTCAAGATTGACAAAAATCGTTCAAAAATATCCATTTTCCAAAATACCGAAATACCGAAAAATACCGCGGTATTCCGAGATGACTCGGTATCGGTATTTCGGTAAAATACCGAAAAAATACCGATACCGAAAAATACCGAAATTCCAAAAATTTTCTCGGTCGGTATTCGGTATCGGTATTTCGGTAAAATACCGAAAAAAATACCGCGGTAATACCGAAAAATACCGCGGTAATACCGTACCGTGCCGAACACTACTGATAAGCTTAGGCCTAAACCAACCTAGCTTGAGGTTCGTTAGGCTTAGGGCTAGGCCACCCTGGCGCTTAGGCCTAGGTAACTCAAAGCTCAGGTTGGCTTAGGCCTAAGCCTAACGACCCTCTCTAATTTTTCCCCAGTTATATTCGCCTTTGGAGTTACTCAAAATCAGCCGCTTTCCTTTATTTTTAAAAATTGCAACCGATTCAAAAAGCGGTTTAAATGTCGAGCGCGCTAAATTTTTTGCTTGTTCCATCTTTCAGCACCTAAGAAACCCTATAAAAGCGATTTTGTGTGATTAACTTTCCAGCAGATTTGGGGAGGGGTCGCAAAACAGGAAAGTACCCGAGAGTCTTATAGTCTCGGGTCTCGACTCAACTAAAAATTTCTTTTTGGTCTCGAACTTCTCTAAATTTTTTTTGAAATAAAGCTAAACATTCTTTCTGCAAGACCTTTCATTGATCATCAAATTACAATTATGATTTAAAGGCTTTAATATTTGTAAATCGTAATATTCAAGAAAATTTTATTTCTAATAAAAAAAAATCCATTTTTCAACCACAAAACCAATATATGTATATGTGTATTTCATTGTCGTCATTGTTGCTACATATTCTCGTGCATATTTTATGCATATTCCAGTGTATTCCCATCGATTTTGTATCGATTTTCTTTTTCTCTGATTCCTTATTCTTTCAGAATATTCATTGGAATATGTGGCATTGTTTTGCATAAATAGTAAGGCAGCAAATGAAAGGCCACATTCATTTTAATTTTCAGCATTAACATTAAATAAATCATTTAATTTTATCTTTTCAATATATTTAAATACAAATAACATTTGTAACTTTTTTTGATATATGAGCGCATTGACTATTTAAATATATATTAAAAATATATTTTTGTTCATAAAATGTTTTTATTTTAGCACATTTAAAAATGATTCAAAAATTGTCAATGTTTTTTCTTTCAATTTGCGCCCTTTTGCTGTACGCCGACGCAATGCCAAAACTTGCGGGAACAAGAAAACGAACTAGCGCAATGCAACCGGAAGAGGCATTTTTCCATTTTCATTAAATTTAATAAATTAATTTTTTTTGTTTTAAGGTCATCAAAATGCTCGAACCCAAACCCAGCAAGAAGGTTAATTTCAAAGCTTTATAAATTCAAAAAGTTAATTTTATACAGATGGCCAAAAAGTCGGTAGAAGTTAGGCCAGCCAATTTGGGACGATACGCCGACGCATCTGAACAGCATGCCGACAATGTTAGACCAAAAGTCAACGTTGGACAACATGTCGAACAACCGGGGACACCTCAAGTTGCAGAACACGCAATTGCGTCTACCTCTGAAATCATGGACCCGAAGGGTCAACTCGAGGAGTTGCTGGAGATGAACGAGACTCTGATCTGGGAGATGGTACTCCGATCGGAAAATGAGCAGATCACTATGGCAGTCCAATCGGAAGATGAACTGATCACTGATTTGGAAGTTGAGCAGATCATTGAAGAACTCCAATCGGAAGATGATCTGATCACTGATTTGGAAGTTGAGCAGATCATTGGAGAACTCCAATTGGAAGATGAGTTGATCACCGATTTGGTAGCTGATCCAGACGATGACCTGCTGCAATGGTTCCCGGCGTTTATCTTCATAAAATTGGAGAAATTCTTGCCAAATGTCCCCGAGGGGAACGGACAGCACAAAGCCAAGCTGACCAAATTGGTGGCACGTAGGAAGGCGGAGATTGAGCACACCGCGCAGATTAAACAAATAGAAAACAGTTTGGACACGTTCAGAGAGGAGCTGCGCGAACGGTGGCATTGCCTTTCAGCCGTTTAACATTTTAAGTGTACATTTTCAGCATCATGCCAGGCGTTAAACTTACTTCGCCAGTTGTCAAAATTTTGCTCGCCCACGGCATCAACGAGAGTCATGACGAAGAAAAAAAGGCATTTTTGAGCAAAATAAGCAACAAAATGCCAACGAGTTATGCGAACAAATTCTTTGGCGGCATCGAAATTGCCACGGCCTATCTGAAACAGGCGGTCCAAATTGGCGAATGGGCACAGAGTAAATTTAAATAAATTTGAATTTAAATTAAATATAAATAATCAATCTTTTCCAATTAAAGACAATCACTTCCTAACGTCGGCACAATTGGAGAATCTGCCCAAATTCGTCGAGCACAATTTGTCCGAATTGGCCAACCTCCGACAAGCAATGGCCGCCAAATTGGGCATCGATTTGGCCAAAATTGAAATGCCACAATTGATGGCACGAGTTCGCCGTCGCTGGACAACATTTTCACCCGCAATTTGTCCGAAAAACATGCCGAAATCAAAGACATTGCGCAGCGCGAAAAAGCAAAAATTAACGACGCACAAATTGCCGCGGTGAGCGAACAATGTTTTTGGCATTTCGGTTTATTTATTTTTTTAAATTTTAAGCGTAGATTAGATGTAAAATTTTTAAAAAACTTTTAAAGCTGCAAATTTAGACGTATTTGTTCATCGCTCTGATGGCTGCCTGTGCCGAAGTCGGGGCTTTAAGTACCGAACAGTCAATTGACATTGAGCACGAAATTGTGCACGTCAAACAGATTGAAACCAATTTGGACACGTTCAGAGAGGAGCTGCGCGAACGGTGGGATTAATTTTGAAATTTAATTTTGAAGGTTTGGTGATCGATCATTACACTGATCACGATGTTTGGGGGGCCGGCTTGGAATCTTTGCCAATAATACCTGATTAGAGTCAGAGGGGAGGCTTTCTGTTATTGATCTGCTGGGGTCGAAGTTTTGCCTGTATTTTAAAATTCCAAAATCCTTAACAGCCAAAAATCGCGCGTAATACGTAATCCGTAATTACGAGTTTCCATGGTCGAAATTTTGGACTAATTCGAAAGCTTGGGTGAACGACCGGGAGAAATGTCGGTGACGCCTTCTCGGGTAGTGCCAATATTCCCACCCTTCTGCCATCTGTCTGGGGGTTTCGTTTTTGAAGCAGTACTCGAAGAGAACATGAGCAAGAGGTTGGGCCTTTTAACTAACTGAGAGACGCAGTGTCCATCGTAGAAGGGGTTAGTCACGAGCAATGAGTCCGAGGGACATGGGACCATTTTATTTGGCACTTGGCGCTTCCGGGTCCATCCCCTATTTGGCGAAGTTTTGCATTTGCAGTACCATGACGGACGTCAACAATGTGACCCCGGCCATTTTGGGCACTTTGCTCGACCAGGGCATCAACGACAGTCATAACGAAGCCAAAAATGAATTTCTGTGGGAAATGGTCATCCAAAAACCGACGCGTTATTTGAAAAATGTCGGCCAATTCTTCGGCGGCATCGAAATTGCCACGGCCTATCTGAAACAGGCGGTCCAAATTGGCGAATGGGCACAGAGTAAATTTAAATAAATTTGAATTTAAATTAAATATAAATAATCAACTTTTCCAATTAAAGACAATCACTTCCTAACGTCGGCACAATTGGAGAATCTGCCCAAATTCGTCGAGCACAATTTGTCCGAATTGGCCAACCTCCGACAAGCAATGGCCGCCAAATTGGGCATCGATTTGGCCAAAATTGAAATGCCACAATTGTCGCTGGACAACATTTTCACCCGCAATTTGTCCAAAAAACATGCCGAAATCAAAGACATTGCGCAGCGCGAAAAAGCAAAACTTAACGACGCACAAATTGCCGCGGTGAGCGATTTTTGGCATTTTGTTTAATCGGCGATTGGCACTTTCATTTTTATCCGATTAACATTTCTTTTATGAATTCGAACAGATTTAGGCTTTCATTATTCGAAAAAAGGATCAAAGTTTACAACTTATTGCTAATTTAGCTGTATTTGCTTATCGCTCTGAGTGCGGCATCGGCCGAAGTCGCGGCTCTGGAGGCCGACCTTTTGGGCATCAAAATCACTTGGCGCGCCTTCCAAACGGTCGGCGACGTGTCCAAAATGGCACAAATTTTGGAACAAATCCGATGAGACTGATGAACTCAAGAAAGTACACACAAATGGAGAGGGATAGAAACAAAGTCTCGAAGATTTCTTGCAATTTTAAAACTGTAAAAATTCAATCAACAATTATTTACACCTCTTTTTTGGCTCGCTCATTCCATAAATTTCTGTTATTCACTCCCCAAATTGATCGCCCGAGCTTCATTTTTTTCTTAGGTTTGTAATTTTGGCACTTCGTCACTTTATATGTTTACAAATTTACGATTTGAGTGTTGTCGATCGGTCGTAAAGCATACCAAATTACTGTTCGGTATGGTACGGTATTACCGCGGTTTGATAAACCATAACTTTGTGCTTAGAATCGAGTATAAAATCTTAGTACTTTCCGAGCCCCGGTCCCGGTCTTTGAAGCAATTATTTGAATGTTTTATTTGTTCCCAGCAAATGTTGACCCAAAATTGTGAGAATGAACGCAATTGATGGGAAAACCTGCCACCCTATGAACGGTAAAACCAGAGGTGCCGGGGCCACTTGAAACTTTGAAACCCGTTGTTACTCAAAAATGTTAACCCTTTCGATTTATTTATTCATAGTGACCGGCCAAGACCAGACCCCGCCGGGATTTTTAAGGATGGCCCTCTATCCCGGGTTTTTATGATACCGGGATTTCGGTCTCGACTCGAGAAAAGTCTCTTGTTTTTTTAGTCTCGGAGTCAAATCTCGGTCCTGACGCCTGGGTTTTTTAAGTCTTAGTGTGGGAATCAAGTCTCGGTCCGTTAATTTGAAGCCTTTATTCAAACAACATCATTAATAATGTATCTAATTAGTTCGTTGTGTCGTCCCATCATTAAGCGATCGATTGATTCACTCTCACTGATCAGTGATCATTTGAAAACGCGCCCTTTGCAAAATTAGCCCAATTTGGCCCTCTATATTTGCCGCCTTCGATTGTATTCCACACTTTGCCTGAAAATCGCGCGTCTCTTTGGTCTCAATGCATTTGTCCGCGTCCGCGTCGATGATGATGAGTAATCCATTCAAAGCACAATGCAATTCGTCCACTGTGAATATCTTGCCATTGGCGACATCACACTGAATTTTGTTTATTTAAATGATTTTAATTATTTTTAAATGCGCTTACATGTTCAATAATTGGCATAATTTCGTCGGGACATTTCATCGCCCATTCTTCTACAAGTATGGCGATTATAATCAACTCGAACGGGTTATATTCCAATATAGCACGCTTTGCTTGCTCCACTTGAATTCCTTCCCGACCGTCACGGCATTTGGTCAGCTTCTAATAAAAAATATTAAATCGCACAAATGACAATAAACAAATTTCGCGTTGGAGCTTTTTTTGGACAAAGTTGAAATTACATATTTTAACATATTTCGGGGTTTTCGGCAAAAAAAAAACATATTTTGGGGTTTTGAGCATATTCCGGCATTTTGACCAAAAAATTTGAAAAAATACACCCCACAACATTGCCGGCAGCTCAATCTTTTCCCCAGCGACAACATTTTGTTACATTTGCGCTGCCAGTCTACACAGCGGCATAAAACCAAAAAGTGGACTGATCAAAACTCAATTCCTGGCAGCGCAAATGTAACAAAATGTTGTCGCTGGGGAAAAGATTGAGCTGCCGGAGCTGTGTCTTTTTAAAAAATGGTGCTGATCCGAAAAGTTTGAAGGGTTAACCCCCCCCCCCCCCTTTAACCCCCCAGGGGTGGTCTGATCACTTTGGGGGCGGGGCGCGGAGATGGCGGATTTTGCGAAACGATCTAGCACCCTCTAGAAATGATACCTCCTTTTGTTGCCATAGAGCGCCGTCAGAGAGAATAAGCAAAACATTAAAGAGTAAAATCGGAAAAAACATTTTTGGAATAATATTTAATAAAATTTCCAATTTTAATTATTGCCTATTTATACTCAAACCATTTACGAGAAGACACTGCGGGGGGGGGGAAGAAAATTCCCTTTTGAAAAGGGTTTATGAGTCAGTCAAAAAAGCATTTTTTATTAATTAGTAAAAAGGGAATTGAATGAAAGGAATTGGAGAATAATAAAATGGAATTGAATTGGATTCCTTTCATTGTCATGGCTTTTCAATTATTTTATATTTTTGACGTAAAATTAGATTTTAATTATTATTTGTTTTTTCCGGTTAAATTGAATCAAGGAGTATATTGATAGATTTGAATAGAAAGATTAATCTGAATTTAATCGTTGTTATAATATTATGCTGTTCTTAAACCACGTCTAAACAAAAAGATGATATGGTCGGTAAATAGAAGGAATGATTAAAAATTATGGAAACATTAAATTAAAAAAAGGACCAAAAAAATGGCCGCACGCAAAATATCGATTCTCGTAGATTTCAAGTCTCATACCTGACGGCATAATTTTATTATATTATTATAAAATAGTAAAAATCAATAATTCATACTTAAATAAAAATTTCATCTGTTTTTTAAATATTTAATGTAGGTTGTCCGGATTTAAATCTTTTTTGCGATAGGTTATCATAAAGTCGCCAAAAATATTACATTTATTTCAAATAATTTTGGGTTATTTAGCACATATGTTTTAATATTTCGATATTTTTCAGATTTTTTAGCACATAATTTGGCCAAAATTCATTAGAAAAATTCAATAAAACACCGAAAACATATCGCTAAAAATAAAAACGCACCCCTAAAAAATGATGTCGGGGCTCGGGGATTGCCATGTCGGGGTTCGGGGAGTCCGGGGTTCGCCATGTCGGGGTTCGGGGAGTCCGGGGTTCGCCATGTCGGGGCTCGGGGAGCCCGGGTTCGCCATGTCGGGGCTCGGGGATTGGCATGTCAGGGCTCGGGGAGTCCGGGGTTTACCATGTCGGGGACCAACTCTAATTTAACACCCACCGATGTCCAAATGGCATTGCGCACACGCTTTCAACCACCTTTCGGCGCACCCCTGGTTCTGATGGGGGGGGGGGGTGGACAGGACTGGACGTAATCAAAAAATCCGAGGAGAAAATTCGTGACCGTATCCGTGATCAATAGGTCGCGGATTGTTCGGAACCGGAGGTTCGTTCCATTTATTAGGGTGGTGTTTTATTCGGTATAATCGCATATTTTTGCACAAAAATATGTAAAAAATTAATTTATAAATAAATGCAATTTCATCGTCCGCACTGTCCGTAGAGCGCACAACGCGTGTTTTCGCCATTCAACATTTGAACAATCTTTTCCCCGCGCGGAAGGTGCGGCGGCTTTGGCTTTGGCGTTGTTGGCATTGGCATTTTTGTTGGTTTTGCTGCCACATTTTGGTGGTGGCAGTTAATGGAAAATAATAGGGGCAAAAATAATAATAAAATTTGTATTTTTAGGAGGTCCATAATCGTGCAACAAATTTTTTCTTAATTTTAATGGGGGTAAATTATTGCGGATTGCGTTTTTTATAGGTTTAAATTTTTAAATCTGGACCCATCAAATTCTAATTTTAAATTAAAATAAATAAATATTTTTTTGAATGAATTTAATGATTTGTTCATAGAATTTAATGGCTTTTAAATATTTTAAGGAAAGGAAATGAAATTGAATGCTCGTAAAAAATAAAGATTTATTGCTTTGAAATGAACGATGATTATATTTGCGCATATTAATTTAATGCGTTGAATTATTCAATACATTTTAAAAAGGACAATGTGATCTTTGGGTTAGAAATTGACCGTTTAATTAAGGCTGGCACCCCGACCCCGCAATGTTTGATTTTTGGAAGGAATTTTAAACCAATTTTCTTAACAAATATTTTCAAAAAATCATTTTTTGGTAAAATAGCATTTGTTTTTGGTGCGCGAAGCGCGTCATTTTTGCATTTTATTACCGCTTAACCATTTAGCCAAGTTTATTGGCATATAAAAATGAACAATAATTTCAAAAATATCTAACAAAAAACAGCGAAAGTGCCCATAATTTCACAAAACGCCTAACAAAAAAACAAAAAACAATGTTAATTAACTTACAAAAAAGAAAAAAACAATCAAAATCAGTGATCTGTATCACCACCCTAGGTGACGGTCAAAAACGGCATTCAGCGTCGGTTTGCGTTTGGACATCGTTTGTAGTGGAAAAGGGCATGGGCGGCATGGCTTCGGGCACAAGCCGCACTTCTTCATCCCCGATGGGCGCGTCAAACACGGATTCTGCTGACGTAGACGGCCGGTCATCAGTTGGAGTCGCTCCCTGCTCGGTCCATCCCTGCTACAAACGGATATGTTTTTACTATGGACCCGGCGCTCAGATGGGAAGCATTCCCCCCCCCCCCGAAAAATTTTTCAGGCTACGCGCAACCGGAACCGAGCTTCAAAAAAGCGTTGAAAGTGTGTTAACAAAATGAAGCCGATGCTGGAACAATATAATTTAGTTTGTGTATCTATTACAGAATGCAAAAAAATACGGAACACGAAATTACAGAATGCCAACGAAACTTACTTCTTGAACAAGCAAGAGCTTCCATTGCACACGCAACCATTGCCTATTCGGCTTAGAACACTATAAAAGACCGTTTAAGTGCTTCTTCTTTTTCATTGCGCAAGGAGACTCCTAGCTTATCATGCAAACCTTTTCACAAAAAATGGATGAATCTGGTCCCTATTGATCAGTCAATTTCAGTAAGCTCAGTACAATGTATTCAAGCCTCCAAACTGTATTTGATTTTTAAAATATAAAAAAATCACATCATTGTTTTAAATGGCGGAACTGTCTCGCCGCTTTTTCAAAGCCTATTTCAGCTTGGAGGAGTTGTTGCGCAATTGCTTCTGGATTATCTATGGGAAATTGGCCTTTGTCCATACCTAAAGTTTAGGATTCATTCAGAAAAATTAAATAAATGTAGCAAAATGAATTAAATTATCGGCAAATAAAACTTTTTTCATTAACCAACCGTTTTTCATACAGTTAGCCAAATGTTTTTGCAGAGATATGACTAAAATAATATAAAAAATGACGGTGGACATTTACTGTGGAGCAATTTTCTAAAATTTTTTTTGTCTATTATTCGGTAAAAAATCTTAGCCAAAAAAAAATTGAATAACGGAATAGCAAAAAAGTAAAAGAAAACGGATAAAAAAATTGATACCAATCAGGGGGGCCGAATTTCCCTCCTTTCATGGCAAATGCCATTAGCTGAAAATTTGCCATTACATTTGCCATTTCCCACACTTTCCATAATTTTGCCATTTCTTGGATGTTTGTGCAAATTCTCATTTTTTGAGGGAAAAATGAAATTCCCGAAAATAGTGTTCCTCATATAATTTAAAGTTTTTGGTTGCAAATCTCTAACAAATAGAGTAAAAATTCAAAAATTTCTCGGCGCGTCTATCGGCACCGCCGACCCCCTCCTCTGAAAAAGAATTTCTTAGGGTTTTAAGGCCATTTAAGCTTCCGGAGTGGGTAATTTACAGCGTGGGTCGAAACCTTTCGATAATTTCGAGTTTTTTCTTTCGTTTCGATTTCGAAAAGCGAAAAACGAATTCTTTGAAATTTTTATCGAAAGAGTCTCAAATGTTTGAGGCGTCTAAGAATTTTTCATGTGTGAGACAATTGTTGTTGTTGGCTTATTGGTCTGTGTTCTCGTCCCCAAAAATAAGTTAGAGGTTCGATCTTCTCCACGTCAGTCAGTGACAATTTTTTTGACCCTTTACACTAAATTTTGACAAAATCCATTGGAAAGGAGCCCGGAGATGCGTAGCCTGCCGTTTTTGTAAAAATTTTCCGGCGGGCCTGTCGGCACCGCCATACCTCTCCTATTCCTAAAAAGCTTCAAAATTTCGTATTTTTAAAATGCTGGTTGCAAATCTCTTAACATTTGAGTCAAAATTCAAAATGTTCTTGGCGGCGCCTATTGGCACCGCCGACAATATGGGACAATTTACAATGTGGAAAAGATGCAGAGTTGCGGATTCAGCAAATACAAAATACGAAATTACGGAATAGACAAAAAATACGGAACACGATTATGGGAATTATGGAATAGACAAAAAATACGGAAAATAAATTTGGACCGCGCTCACACTAAAATAGCGAAATGGCATGAGCGATTAGTCATTTTTGTAAGGCTCCTTCCCGTTTAACCTCACGGCAAATAGCGAAATGCCGTGAGCGATTAGTCATTTTTGTAAGGCTCCTTCCCGTTTAACCTCACGGCAAATAGCGAAATGCCGTGAGCGATTAGTCATTTTTGTAAGGCTCCTTCCCGTTTAATCTTAACGGCATACAAATAATTTGTTAATTTGTCAGCATTAACAGAGCAGAGACGGGCAGGGCAATATTAAGAATAAAACCAAAATCAATAAAATTCCAATCACCCGAGAATCAGACATTGTATTTTATATTTATTGGTGAAATAATTTGATTTAGATCCAAATGATTCTATTCGCTGGTGAATCAAAGGTTTTAATATCGCATAGAAAAAATCAGGTAGTTGTAATTGGAAACTTTATTAAATTATGGATTTATTATCAATTTGCCCGTCTTTGGTGTTGACAAATGGATTTTTGAATTTAAAGAAACTGGCGCCGTATTCTGAAGTAGTGATCGGCCAAAAGGTTCGGTAGGTACTATTCGGTAAAGTACCGGTACCGAAAAGTACCGAAAAAGTCCAACAAGTTTCGGTCGGTACTTTTCGGTAAAGTACCGAAAAAGTACCGATACCAAAAAATACTGAAAAAATTGTCGGTACTTTGTCGGTTTTCGGTACCAAAATTTTTTAGGGTAACTTTTTAACAAAACTCGTTTATTTCGGAAATTTTGGCTTTATCCACATATTTAAAATTGAGTTTTGGGAGATTGCGGTTCAAGAAAATTAGCAGTTCGAACTGTAAAATTCAGTTCAATTGGCATTTTTGCTAAATGGGGTGCATTAAGTTTTAGGAGCATCGAGTCTCGGAAAATTCAATTTCTTTACAGCAACAAAAACCAAATCCGACAAATTTCGAACAAAACGGCGAATTGTATATAACTGTTATAATCCAGCAGCCAAATCTTTCAAAAGAAAAAAGAAATCCGGGGGCTTCTTCCCCTCCTCAACAGAATTTGAATTCAAAGTTCGGTCCAAAGTTCGCTTCAATTTTGTCGCCAGAGCGTAACAACGAAACGCACGGAAGCAAATCGACGGCAAAAGAGACAAATAAATTGGAAGTGTCTGCAAAAACAAAAAATAAATTAGGTAGTTAAGCAAAAAAAAACAACAATTTACAGATTTAGTGTTTTAAAAAATGAAAATTTCCATTTAATTTTTATTCTTTTTCACCCAACTCTGTCCATTTTTTGTAATAATTTGGCGAGTTGCCAAATTGATGCCGCAGCCGACGACGTCGCCTTCTTCTAATTTTGGCTTTCCACCGATGCAAGGATCCCCATTCATGCCGTAGGAACAGCCCCCAACCGCGTGCCCCCAAAAATTGCCACCGCTTCCGTATGCATAAGTGCCTTTGTACAATCCAACCGGTGTGTCTAATGGCGTTTGTTTGTTCGCAAGTCCGATTAAAAAGCTGAATACAATATTTTATATTAGAGAGCGGTAAAATCAAAATTGCGGGAGCGGGATTCCCGCGTTTTTCCCGTTCCCGCAAAAAATCCCACTCGGCAAAAAAGTGCGAGAACGGGACGGATATTCCCGCACTTTTCCCGCGGGAATCCCGTTCCCGCCGGTCTCTATTTTATATAGTAAAAGCTTTTAAAGCATTAACTATTTATTTATTTGACTTACTTTCCTTTCCCTAACATTTTCACTTCGTAGTAGAAAATGCCGGAGTTCCCTTTTGGAATTGACTCTTCAGCGAGGACAGAGCGCCACCCTTCTGCAAGTAAGGTGATTCAAATGTTTTTTGTAAACTCTTTCTTTACATAAACCTTTTCAATCAAATCACTTTAATAGAATAATAATTAGGGCCACGATTTATATGGAAATCCATATTTTTTGCGCACTTGGAACAGCGTATAAATACCATAAATGATGTGTTTAGCTTTGTTTGGGCCTTCTAGAGCCCATTTTATAATCCATATTTTGCAATTTTCATCCATACCGTATTTCCTCTATTAGTAGCCCCCCCTCTATTTGAAGCCCCCCCTCTAATTGTAGCCCCCCCCTCGAGGGTGATTGAAAAATAGAAGCCCCCCCTCCGAACTCTGAGAGCGGGGGGGGGGTGTGAAGGAATTCTACGGAAAACATGCGAAAAAATGAGAGAGAACGTGAGGGAGAAGAGAAAACAAAGGGAAATTAGATAGTACACAGATTGTGCCATTTCTTTTCCCTGTTTTGCACCCTAGCAATCATTTGTTTCTTAAATGTGCTGTGGGATGGTTTAATAATGTTTTTTGTACTTTGTGCTGCATATTTGTCATTCTTCTGCGCAATCAATCAATTCTTTACTTTATGCAAAAATTTTCCTTATTCATCTTTTTTTTTTCTCACTTAAGGTCGATAACAAATATATTCAGGTGATTTAACCTTCCTTCACTTTTTAGTCCTTGTGCACCCTTTTACAATGTTTTGACTCTTTTTTTGTTAATCTAATAACGAAATGATTAACCGTTAATAATTCAGCTATAGTTTTCATCAAAATGCCTTCTGCAACACGCAAACGAAACTGTTCTGATCGTCTGCGTAAGCAACAAAACCGAAGTTGTGCAGAAGACTTTTCCGAAGCAGGGGCATCGTCTTCAGAAGCAGCGAATACTTCCAAAAAGTCAAGAGATGTTAAAGCAAAGGCTCGCACTGATCAGCCATGCTCATCAAAGCAGCTAA
>MEIZ01000153.1:135742-150047 GCA_001723225.1 Globodera ellingtonae | reverse complement strand
CCTTTAGCATGTAATGCCAAGCATGACTCGAGTTGTTTCTGAAGAGTTCTGGCAACGGCCCACTCATGCGTTGGGCATAAAGAAACCTGGCCCTGAAGTGAACATTTCGGAACGGCAATTCTACCGCTATCGTTTGGCAATGCGCGAGCCCTGCAGGGGCGCATTCCACTGGCTGTGGTACGCTCGTCGCCTCGCCGAATATTTTGTCATTGCGCTTCTGAATCGTATTGAGCGAAACGAAATGGAACACGTTAAGGCGCAACAGTCAAAGAAGGATTACCGGCAAGTGGATCTCCACTGAAATCTCTCGCTATTACCCCAAATCTCTGTGCTTTTCTCCACCAATTCTCCAGAACTCTCAGTATTAATCTTTATCAGCAAAAAAACAGAAACCAGCAAGGGTTCAAACAAAAAGATTCAAGAGATGTCCAAAAAGGGTAAATGCCAAAAGGATAGATTTAAGAGGGGAAAATGCACAAAAAACGTCAAAAAGGGAAAAATACCGCGCGAAGCGCGCCTAGACTCAGTGTTAAAATCGCCTTGGCGATTTCAGTAACAAAAAACATTTTAAAAAAACAGTGCCCACCGGGCACTGGCTTTTATGTAATAACAAAAAAACCGTAACAATAATAAAGTTGATAAAATTTACGGGTATTATTTAGATGGTCCCCCCCCCTTTTTGAAAAAAAGAAATGTATTGTTCAATGTCGAGATAAACTAGATTCTATAGGTTTTTCTGGTCGTAGAATCCGAATCCGAACTCCGTTTTGACCAATCAAAATATCTTTTTTTAAAGAAAAAAATAAAGATGAACTATCTAAATTTGTTCAGAAATCTATATTTCCGTTTGGGGTTGTTTGATATAGTTTTGATACAAAAGAAAGAATGCGGAGCTTCAAAAAGAGCTCGAGTTTTGTATTTTTGAAATTATTCCGAAGACCGGACCGGAATTCAAACCTTTTTTTTGAAAAAGCCATTTTTTCTTAATTCACCATTTTAGACTCAAAGTTGCTCGTTTGCTTTCTAAGGACGTTTCCCGCCCAATTGATCACGAATCTACTATCTAATCTATGATTTAGCATCTAGATTTTAATAATTAGCGCTTTAGTGTGTGTTTCTTTTCAAATGGGAAAAATGTCTTTTGAGGTAAAAAGAATATAAAATGAAAGGCCGCTGGCGGCCCGCCAACAGCGAGCATGCGGTGATCGGGCTTTTGTTAATAAGGTAGAAATTCCAAAATGGCATTTTCAAAAAAAGTTTGAATTCCGGTCCGCGCTTCGGAATTGGTCGAAACGGAGGTCGGATTCGGAACGTAGGAATTCGAACACGCAAGTTATGCCGAAATATAAACTTTTCAAGCCAGCCACGGCTTGCCTTAAATCTCACCTCTTCGTCACTCATTTTTGATTAATAAACACTTAATTTTAGTCCTAAATGGTAATGTCGAAAAATAGAAACTTAGGTAGGTAGGTACCTACTTGATAATTTTAAAAGCTCACGGCTTGGGGAGGCAAACAAATGGAGGGGGGCTACAAATGGAGGGGGGCTTCAAATGATACTTTTTGCGTTTCTCGAAAACTCAGAACCTACCATTAAATCTCTGAATGGAGCTCTACTAAAATCTCTCGCTATTGCCCTAAATCTCTGCGCTTTTCTCCGCCAATTTCTGCCAAAACTCTGTATATTCTCTGTTAAATGCAAAAATTTTCCCTTCTTATTTGGGCTTTAGTAACCCTTCTGTTGACAGAAAGAGGAGGTAAATTAAATTTTGGAAAAAAGTATTCTTTTTTTTCTTCCCTTCTTTTCGTTGCTCTCCTCTTCCGTTTATCTCTTCTTTTTTCCCCTCCCTTTATTTTCCCTCTTCCTTTCGTCCTTTTGCTTTTCTTTCCTTCACGAAAATTCTTATCTTAAACATTTTTTAACAAAAAAAAAATGTATGTAAACATTTTAATTCAATATTAATTTATTAGTAAAATAATTGAAAAAATAATTTTGGCACTCGGGAATTGATCACACCCAAGCACCAATGCTAGACATAGTTCTTAACCACTACACCACAGATTCAACTGTGGATTACCCTTAGTTTCCCCTCACCAACCCCAACCCGTTTCCCTTTTTCGAACATTTTTTGGAGTTTGTCCGGAGCACATCGCCCCTTTAAACTTGTCTGATCCGGCCCATCTATAGCTCATTTGATAGCCCATGGTCTGTAGATGTGCCCTCCAAAACATTCCATCATCGGTTAGGGTAGTCCCCGCCGAGCTGGGAGCCAAACAATGGGGGGTGGTCAAAAAATTTGTGCCATTTTTCGACCATTTTTCGGGGTTTTCTCGAAAATGCCTAACCCTAACTTTGATTTTATATGTTCCCCATATCGGCAACCCCAGAAAATAGGGGGTGTTGGGAAAACAATTTTTTGATCCGACCCCTAGTTCAAAAGTTATTCCACAAAATGTGTGAAAAGGGGGTAGAAATTACATATATAGAGAACCAGTGCCCGGTGGGCACTGTTTTTTTAAAATTTTTTTGTTACTGAAATCGCCAAGGCGATTTTAACACTGAGTCTAGGCGCGCTTCGCGCGGCATTTTCCCTTTTTACATTTTTTCTATTGGCATTTTCCCCTTATGAACATTTCTCTCTTAGGTTTTTTAAATACTACATAATTAAAGGGGGGGGGGAAATAAAAAAGGTAACAAAGATTAATACAGAGATTTGGGAGAAATTAGGGAGCAAAGCACAGAGATTTAGGGTAATAGCAAGAGAATTCAGTAGAGATTCACTCAGAGATTTAATGTGTTTACAGTAATGTTCAAGTTTTTTCGAGAAACCCCCGAAAAACGGCATATAATTAGTAAATTGTTTTAAATGTTTTAGAGTGCACACCAACACGTTTGGCATTAGCCTTTTTGCTTTAAAGACACCAAGCTTTAAAAATGTAATTATTCGAATATTATCATGGAAAAGAAAATGCACAAGCACTATGATTGGTCAATATTCTTGGCTGTTAAGCGCCCCTGCAATAGGGTCTTCTGGCAGAGCGACAGGCCGGTCAAGTAACTCGGGGATGATCACGTTGTTAATAGTGGTAGTATCGCCCGTGCAGGTGTGTGGGGAAAAAACACGAATGCCAGCCATTGTTGTCACCCTGGACATAGCAACATACACTTGTCCATGCGAAAAGCATTGCTTTCCATTGAGTACAAGGCCCATTCTTTGCAGAGTTTGCCCTTGCGCCTAAAATAGATTAAAATATATAGATGAATGAACAAAGTTCAAACATATCTTATTAACTGTCATAGCAAAACATGGACGGACAGGAAACTGAATGCGACGGAAACGAAGGCCACGGTGATGACGCCCCTGCCCGTATTCAAATTTCACGCGTGGTATGATGTACTCCTGTCCTTCCCGAGGGCCGGTCAAGAGTTTGCAGAACAGATTTTCCTCCGTCATGCGCCTGAGCTGCATCCGCGTGCCATTGCATAGTCCACAGGAAACATCAAGATTGCGAATGAGCATCACAGAGGCTCCGGTCTATTGCATAAGAATTAATGTATGTAAAACAATTCAAACACCTTCAAAATGAGCTTGTGAGGCGGCATCCCCGATGGCATTTCATTGTGAATAGCCTCGATATTGAAGTCTGCGCGAAAAGTCCCAAGTTCTTCCTGTCCATCCAATGGAGAATCAATTGACAGGTAAATCATTGGAGCCCCTGCAATGCGCTCCATGGCTTTTTCATTGATAGCTTGTACATCGGCATTAGTTGGTGATAATATGACGCTGTCTTTGATAAGTTCAGCGTGCCGAATGGGATCATTGAATAAAGCTGCTGGAAAACAGAAGTCGATTATTTCTTCAAGAGTGTAGACGAGCAATTCAGATGGTATATGCAAYTTTAGWGGATGCCGGCCCTGCTCACGATTTGCCCCTGCTTGATGGAGGCCATTGCCGATAATGTGAAGCCACTCGCAAAGAGCACGCTGGTCCGGCGCAGTTCGCATGTTTATGGACAAACTAAAAATAAAACTTGCGACACAAATAGATTTCAAAACACACTGAAGTTGTTCAAAATTGTCCTTGAATAATTTGTCCATYTTAATGCTCTCCTGAAGCTGGTCATCACGCGYCCCCTGCTCCACAACTGGTGCCAGTTGTTTCCAGTCRCCACCCAGTACGATAGGTTTGCCGCCAAAAGGTTTATTGGTAGCACAAACGTCTCGAAGTAGGCGATCAATGTAGCGTAAAACTTTATTGCTCAACATGCTAATCTCCTAAAAAAGAAGTGTTGACATAWAAGGTAAACATTGCCTACATCAATGATGAAAAGTTCGGCAGAACGCAAATTTTTTGCCCCTGCTGACTCGAATGCTAAGCGTGGAGGTGTATCGTCGCAGACATCATTAGGCACAGAAAAAAGACGATGAGCAGTTGCGCCGCCGATTAGCAAGAGGGCGGCAATGCCAGTGCTTGCAGATGCTAGCACAGAGCCAGTATTCAATTGCGYCGGCTAAAAATGGTAAGAAAATAATGCTAGTACTCATAAAAAATTAGTTGTAAAAAAWARTCTTGCTACTWATTACCGCTTGACTCGTTAACTCCGACTCGGAGTYGATCTGAGGCTTCCCCGCGAGACACCAACGGATCAGCGTGTTGTACAAAAACGTTTTACCTTAACATTAAAAAAAGCTGGSGATTGCAGAAGAAAMGACTAAATTACCACATCCGCCCGAGCCTTCAACAAAAAAACAACGCTTATTGCCCCTGCCTTTGACGGCTTCTGTGATGCAAGAGAACGCGTTACGTTGATCAACATTTAATTTCTTCACATGCTTCTCAACCAATTTCTGAGGGGTCAATTGTTGGGCATGATCGCCATAGAAATCGTTTTGTAGACGCGTCTTTTCCAGGATGGCCCCTTGGTAGCCAAAGCTGTAGTCTGATGGCAATCCACAGAGTCCAACCTCACTAAAAGTAATATCGATTAAGTAAAACAATGTATTTGCTAACCCGCATGAGGTTGACATGCAAGTTAAGTAGTACTCAAGATTGCGCATGACTTCGCCCCTGCGAAGGTTCAATGACTGAGTGGGTATGTCAGGATCAACGCCAGCTTTGTGAGGACGCATTTGGTCAAGAAAAGTGTTGAAAAGTTGTTGTGGGTCCGATGGTCTGCCGTGAGCGATCAACATAGCAAAGAAGTGTTGAAGTTTGTTGAGATTCATATTGTCTACGCAGGCATCTTGCATCGCCCCTGCGAAAATAATATCATTCTCAAGCAGGTTCAATTGTATCGCTGCTTCGGTAAAGGTTGCATAGCATTGACCACCAATAGTGCGAAGGTCTTTGAAGCTTTTAGGGCCCGGCCGATGCAAAAGAAGAGCGCTTTAAAAAAATCTTTGACGTAATAAATTATAGGATTACAAACCGTATGGCAAAAAGTTCGCAGTGTTTTGGAGAAACAGTGTAAACTCGGACGAACATGCGCGCCCCTGCTACTTCTTCTACTAAAGGTCTTTGGCGCTTAATCCATTTGCGTTGCTTTTGATTCCAACTTAAAGGACAATGGAATAAAAAAGTTAAAAATGGCCTCACTAATAGCGATAAGGCATCCGATCATAAGTCATTTCTGATACATCTGGGTCATTGGAGCAAAGTTCGAAAAATGCAGTCAAGCGCGTATGAAGCTGCAGGTTGCGGCGCCCCTGCTCAGCATGACCCTCTTCAATGACAAGCATTTGGCCAAGTTCGTCATGGAGTGACAAAGTGTAGATTTGGTGTGATAAGCGAACAATGCGATAGGAATGCAGGCGGAGGTACGCTTCCATAGCCGTCATATAACGAACTTTGAAGGTCGCTGCAATTTCGTCGTAATCGCAGACAGTTTCGGGCTGACTCCTCTCGCCCCTGCGCGGCTGCAGAACACGGACATACGCCTTCTCGAAACCTAAAAGCAAAAAGATAAGCGCGTTTAAAAATATTTTGCAAACCTTTAAGCAAATATTTGAAGATATATTTGCAGGCCTTTTGCCCGAAGACGTACTCAATGTTGATATGGCAGCCATATTTGAGAAGAAGGAAGGCATTGTATGGGATCACACGACTGTCATCCAACAACGCAGCGGCTTGGCCGCCCCTGCTTTTCTTCATATATGAAAGGCCACAGTGCTCCTGAAAAAATAAAACTATTTATTATAGTAAAAAAGTTACGCACATAGGTTTTTTGTGAAGTAACACATGGTGGTGTTGCGCAACGTTTACGTTGGTAACGGACTTCGTTCCAATCTCTTTCTGGGTCGTTTTCAGGGAGCACATGATCTCCAGGCCCTAACTGTTGGTTTTCCACGTGCGCCCCTGCACGGMGCTCAGCATCAAAAGTGTCAGCAGGCAAACGAACATAATTTGTATAGCGTACTTCTTAAATTGCAAAAATTTAGTAGGTTAGAAAAAATACGGGAAAATCACCAGAAAGTTCAGTATGATCGGAATAGGGTTTGGGAAAATGTTTTTTGCATTGCGGGCGCCCTTGCTCGTCGAAGTCCGTGCATGCTGAATTACAATCGTGCAACATCATTGTAGTGACATAGTGCCAGAGCCGCCGCTGTTGATTCGCCTCAGATGTCAAATCATCCATTTGTGGTAGAGGAGGAATTCTGGCGCTTACAAAATCGTCAACAACGTTAGGCGAAGTAATGCGCCCCTGCTTGTCCAGAATAAGAAGGATGTGTATGTGTGGCATGCCTTAACATTTTTGAATATTGCAATCAGTATAAGATGATTAGGTCACCTCGTTTCTGATGCTCAACACTATAGCACCACCCAGCAACCTTTCCCAAAACGTTTCGCTCTGTAAGGTCCTTTATGAATTCAGTCGCTTTGTCCATAAAAATTCGGCAAACGATATCAGCTCGATGGGTATACTGTTGGCGCCCCTGCAGTGCTTCTTTGAGTTCTGGCCATGAAGGATTTCCGGTGAAGGTTACAAACCTGAAAATGAATAAATGGTATTAAGCTAAGGAAATTAACGCACCAGGTTGGATTTCCGAGGCGCCGAACCATAGTCATAAGGTCAGCATACTTTTGCTGATAGTATTGCCTYGAGCCAGCAAAWGTYTGCGGCATTAAAAAAATGCGGCCAAGCCGGGCATTGGGCTCCTGACGTTGKAGCCCCTGCTCAAGCGCMTGSACATAATCACGTGCAAGWATTTGSCGGTAATCCTTCTTYGACTGTTGCGCCTTARYGTGTTCCATTTCGTTTCGCTCAATACGATTCAAAAGCGCAATGACAAAATATTCSGCGAGGCGACGAGCRTRCCACAGCCAGTGGAATGCGCCCCTGCAGGGCTCGCGCATTGCCAAACGATAGCGGTAGAATTGCCGTTCCGAAATGTTCACTTCAGGGCCAGGTTTCTTTATKCCCAACGCATGRGTGGGYCGTTGCCAGAACTCTTCAGAAAYAACYGAGTCRATGCTTGGCATTACATGCTAAARGGCRTAAAAAYTGKAAARAAAYAAAAGWATAAGCYTACATTATCRTCCAGCGCSTCTTGCCCCTGCTCATTAGCATCAGGAACAGCTTCAACAAAGGCGGCTTCTRKTTCAGGAAAGTCTTYGTTACGAACAGGCGGCTCTGTATCGCGATGCGTTGATGTTGTCGGACCGAAGGTATAGCAGTCATCGTTAGCATTTTCGTCTAGACATGTCAAGCTTCGTACATTGCGCCCCTGCTTGCATTTCTTCTTCAAAAACCATTGCCAGCCGGCGGTTCCTCTTGGATGTAGTAGAGGGAAGCAACATGGRTCTAGTTGTGGCATCCCGCTTTTCAATAGCCTCATCTTTCCAGCTTTGTCGCAAACCCAAAAACCTGTAACAATAAAAGATGTATTGGCTGAAATAATTATATTGACCATGCACTCCTGGGGCCAACCCGTCTTCTTGTACCTAAATAACCGCTATTTGTTGAGCAGACGGGGCATCCGTCTTTTCAATAACTGTGCACTCGCCCCTGCTTCGAACTGCCTCAGTATTAAGAGCGCGGTCGGTCAGCAAAACAATCTGTAAAAAATAAAATAAAAAGTGCAACAAAAAAAAACACACTTGAAATCGGGGAATTTCTCCATCATTCCGCTCCATTGCTTCCGAAATTTTTGCCCCTGCCGTCATAAAAGTACGCCCGTACGGATTCTCGCGCATTAATTGCTCGAGTTTTTCCATTATTGCTTGTCTAATTGGTAAAGCAAGCACAGCGGCGATATTTTCGGAACGTAGGCGGAGTGCATCCTCAGGCATCAGGGTATAGACTTGAGCAAATGTTGGACGACGCCCCTGCGGCGCGACCAAGTCGCTGAACTGGAACGAAAATTGTCCTAAAAGAATGAATGTAAAAGAAGAATGTGAAAAAACAATATGAACAGAACGGACCATTATACTTGACGGTGTCCTTTCGGCCAGCTATTTGTTCCTCTGGAGCTTTTTCACTGTGCACGGAAGCAAACGCGAACGTATTGTTTAATGGCAATGTGTTGTCCAAGAATTGTTCGCGTGCTCGCAAGTCGGACGCCCCTGCCAGCTCCGTAAGAATAGTAGGTGGACTTTGAAGTTCTGCATAAGCGGCAGCCATTTCTTCGGTATGACATTCGCCATTTGAACAACATGGAGAGACACGCCCCTGCTTTTTTATTGCGTCACGTTCCGAATGGAGTAAAAGTGCGTCACAATGTTCACAAGTAGCATCGCCAAACTGTCCGCTGTCGTAATAGTCAACCTTAAACAATGTCCTTGAAATAAAAATGTACAAAACTTGCCCGATGAAAGGTCTCTCCCGATGCACAATTGTGTTTGCGATGGCACTGAGCGGTAAGTTTGGTCAATTTCCTTGGCTTCATGTGCACTGCAGGAAATTCTTGATCATATTTTTTTGCAGCAATAAAAGCTTGTGCATTTTGCTGACACTGCGCAAAAGAAGAACAATCACAATTGCCCCTGCAGCAGCGGGTCCACGATCTCTTAGCTAAAACAAAAAAACAAAATTAAACAATTTAACATATCACAATACCGCCTGAAGCTTTAAGAGGCCAAGAACGGGCGGAGTAATCAGACAACAGCTTGTTGAGATGCGACTCGATTTCTTGAATGTGCTTAGCACGCAACTGTAAATGGGAAAAAAATMTTAATAGGCTTTAAAGGTTATAAAACTTTAATTTTTCGTGGGTTACATCCGCCCCTGCCAGCGTTGTCGGTAAACAATGGTGTTGTTCGATGTTGCTTTTTTTTATCGGGAAAAAGCACTTTTTCCGACCCCTGCTCATTCGCGGATTGCTCCTGATCGATTATGTTCTGGATCTGATTTGATGAACACGGCTGATCAAGGTGAGCATTTGCATTACCACCTCTAGCCTGTTTTGAATTGTTTCCTGCGTCTGAAGTAGACGCCCCTGCTTCGGAAAACTTTTCGGCAGAACTTCTGCTCAGTTGCTTACACAAACGATTTGAATTAATACGTTTTCGTGTTTTTGAAGGCATTTTGGAAAAATGATATCTAAAAAATTGAACACAATGAATTAAACAATAGCTTGAATAAAAGAGAATTTGTGACAATAATATTTGGTCTGGATAAATTTAAAAAACAATTAGGATACACACATTTAATTATTAGCAAAAAGTCATTTGTGGGTTGAATAAATACACACAGTTATTTATTAACAGAAGATCAAAAAACAAAAAAATTTGCAGACAAACAATTCACTAATCAATAATGGAAAGTTATTTGTGGATCGAAAAATAAATCACACAATATTTGTTAGCACAAAGAACAAAATTATTTTGTTTACGAGTTCACCAACGCTTCTTTTTTCTCTTACTACCAATTGTTTGCTGTGATGTAAAATGGGGAAGAGAAAGGAGAACAACAACGTAGTATTTCTTTTTCCCTTGTTTTCTCTTCCCCTTGTTTTCTCTTCCCCTTTTTTCTCTTTCCCTGTTTTCTCTTCCCCTGTTTGCTGTGATGTAAAATGGGGAAGAGAAAGTATTGTTTAAAATTTTCCTTAGAATTTTATTAAAAATTTATTTAATAGAAATTGTGCTTTAAACTTTTGGACTCTTTTATTAAAAAAATTCTMAATAAATTTGGATTTTAATAATTTCTTTTAATGTTAATTTATTGGACTAAAAAATTCGGATTGCTTGATAGCATATTCGAAAGGCCAAGCAGTGCTGGGGTACCTCCAAAATTTTGAATAAGCTGTTTTGATACTTCCGCAAACCTGGGAAACGCAAAGAGGGCTGGTCATAAAAGTAGCTTTTTTCAGCCTTTTCTCGAAAATGCCAAAACCTAACTCCAAAACACATAAATCTCTGAGTGGATCTCTACTAAAATCTCTCACTATTACCCTAAATCTCTGAGCTTTTCTACCCGATTTCTCCAAAAGCGCTGTATTATTCTCTGGTACATTATTTGATCTTAAAAATTTATTTAAAAAAAATTTTATTTTTAAATAAAAAAATTTGACTTTAAAATATTTTTAATTCAATATAAATTTATCGAAAAATTATCTTGGAACTCGGGAATTGATCCGACACAATAACCAATGTAAGCCAAAGTGCTTAACCACTTCACCAACCATGTCAACACAAAATCTCCTAATTCCTCCCTCACCTACCCCCACCCGTTTCCCTTTTTCGAACATTTTTTGATTCTTGTCAGCAGCACATCTACCCTTCAGACTTGTCTGACCCGGCCCAACTATAGCTCATTGGAAAGCCTAGGGTCTGTAGATGTGCCCTCCAAAACATTCCATCATCGGTTAGGGTACTCCCCGCCGAGCTGGGAGCCAAACAATGGGGTGTGGTCAAAAAAGTTNATCAAGTAGGTACCTACCTACCTAAGTTTCTATTTTTCGACATTACCATTTAGGCACTAAAATTAAGTGTTTATTAATCAAAAATGAGTGACGAAGAGGTGAGATTTAAGGCAAGCCGTGGCTGACTTGAAAAGTTTATATTTCGGCATAACTTGCGTGTTCGAATTCTTACGTTCCGAATCCGACCTCCGTTTCGACCAATTCCGAAGCGCGGACCGGAATTCAACTTTTTTTTGAAAATGCCATTTTGGAATTTCTACCTTATTAACAAAAGCCCGATCACCGCATGCTCGCTGTTGGCGGGCCGCCAGCGGCCTTTCATTTTATATTCTTTTTACCTTATAAGACATTTTTCCCATTTGAAAAGAAACACACACTAAAGCGCTAATTATTAAAATCTAGATGCTAAATCATAGATTAGATAGTAGATTCGTGATCAATTGGGCGGGAAACGTCCTTAGAAAGCAAACGAGCAACTTTGAGTCTAAATGGTGAATTAAGAAAAAATGGCTTTTTCAAAAAAAAGGTTTGAATTCCGGTCCGGTCTTCGGAATAATTTCAAAAATACAAAACTCGAGCTCTTTTTGAAGCTCCGCATTCTTTCTTTTGTATCAAAACTATATCAAACAACCCCAAACGGAAATATAGATTTCTGAACAAATTTAGATAGTTCATCTTTATTTTTTTCTTTAAAAAAAGATATTTTGATTGGTCAAAACGGAGTTCGGATTCGGATTCTACGACCAGAAAAACCTATAGAATCTAGTTTATCTCGACATTGAACAATACATTTCTTTTTTTCAAAAAGGGGGGGGGACCATCTAAATAATACCCGTAAATTTTATCAACTTTATTATTGTTACGGTTTTTTTGTTATTACAAAAACCAGTGCCCGGTGGGCACTGTTTTTTTAAATGTTTTGTTACTGAAATCGCCAAGGCGATTTTAACACTGAGTCTAGGCGCGCTTCGCGCGGTATTTTTCCTTTTTTGCGGTTTTTTGTCATTTTCCCCTCTTAAATCTATCCTTTTGGCATTTACCCTTTTTGGACATCTCTTGAATCTTTTTGTTTGAACCCTTGCTGGTTTCTGTTTTTTTGCTGATAAAGATTAATACTGAGAGTTCTGGAGAATTGGTGGAGAAAAGCACAGAGATTTGGGGTAATAGCGAGAGATTTCAGTGGAGATCCACTTGCCGGTAATCCTTCTTTGACTGTTGCGCCTTAACGTGTTCCATTTCGTTTCGCTCAATACGATTCAGAAGCGCAATGACAAAATATTCGGCGAGGCGACGAGCGTACCACAGCCAGTGGAATGCGCCCCTGCAGGGCTCGCGCATTGCCAAACGATAGCGGTAGAATTGCCGTTCCGAAATGTTCACTTCAGGGCCAGGTTTCTTTATGCCCAACGCATGAGTGGGCCGTTGCCAGAACTCTTCAGAAACAACCGAGTCAATGCTTGGCATTACATGCTAAAGGGCATAAAAACTGTAAAGAAATAAAAGAATAAGCCTACATTATCATCCAGCGCCTCTTGCCCCTGCTCATTAGCATCAGGAACAGCTTCAACAAAGGCGGCTTCTATTTCAGGAAAGTCTTCGTTACGAACAGGCGGCTCTGTATCGCGATGCGTTGATGTTGTCGGACCGAAGGTATAGCAGTCATCGTTAGCATTTTCGTCTAGACATGTCAAGCTTCGTACATTGCGCCCCTGCTTGCATTTCTTCTTCAAAAACCATTGCCAGCCGGCTGGAGGTTTTTCGGTCTCAAACCGCCAACCCCTAATGGAAAGCTCTTTTTGTTAGCGTGTCAATGTCGAATCTGACTCTTTCAGTCCATCTGTGGCCGAGTTTGGCTAAGCCCAGCGCTGAGTTGGTCGACGAACTCGCCGAGTTGGTTCAACGCCAACAGACGGATTCGCCTCCAACTGAGAGCAGTTTCGACTTGGTGTCGGCTGCTGGTGGGGTAAGCACTTATTTATATGTGAAATGTAACAAAATTAAATGAATTAAACATTCTTTTTATAAAAGTGCAGGATCAACTCAGTGTCAACAGTTTCCGACAACAAATGGGCGACAAAGCGGGAAGAAGAAATGTTTGGCGGTGCTGCAAATTCAACGGGTGGACAAGTCGACCACTTATTGTCCAAATCTGCGCTACGAATTCTTCACAACGGAAACGGAACCATTTTCTGCTTCTTCTGGTACTGAACACGGCAACCCGACGGTTGGGCACATGACGCGTGCGATTCTGTCGAAGCATTTGGCCATGTCTATGGAACAACTGACTTCACAGTTTGATTTGCAAGCGCAAATTCGGGAAAGAGCCTTCATGCCGGACACGGTGTTCGTCGACATTGACCGACAACAGTGCTGGACTGAACCGGTCCAACATCTCGGCGAGTACAAAGTGCTGCTCTACCCGAAATTAGACGACAACAACGCCGGTCGCATTGAGGGCGCCAGAAAAATGCCCGAAAAGGTTGGAGGTGAACGGCTTTTGGATGAAGAAGAGGTGCCGATGAATGGACAATTGGCAGCAGTGAGTTTTGTTTTTGATTGAAATGATTTTTAGACTGTCGGGCCAATATTTATTTTTTTTAAATTTCAATTTAAAATATTTTGTAAACAATTTTCAAGGAATTTCGAGACAAAATTGGCAGGATTGAGAATTCAGTTGCATGGTTACAACACGGCCAAGTGAAATGCGGTAGGCATTGATTTTGTTATGGATCCGGGCAGTTTGGCGCTGTTAATTTTTAAAAAAATTTCCGTTGGGGCCGCAATTGTTTTTAAGCCTAAGCTCATTTAGACTTGTATAAATAAAAAGTGCACAACAGCGCCAACATGTCCAAATTACCAGGGCGCCAGTCCCCGACCGTTTTGTTTGCTATCCCTCCCCATAAAAACAAT
Source organism: Globodera ellingtonae (assembly GCA_001723225.1). Classification (NCBI taxonomy): domain Eukaryota; kingdom Metazoa; phylum Nematoda; class Chromadorea; order Rhabditida; family Heteroderidae; genus Globodera; species Globodera ellingtonae. The sequence continues at coordinate 136,277 of MEIZ01000153.1, read as the reverse complement.
ATAAAGAGAATGCCTTCAAGATGGCACTGAGTTTTTAGGATTCCGGCACGATTTTGTAGTCGTCAAATTTACTTTTTTCCTTAAGTTTGCGTTGAACATTTTTCTCTGCTACGAGAAAAGATCGATGCGTTGGAACGGAAGCAGAAAGTTAAACAAAAGGAACATCGCGCAAAGATTGACGAGGTGTTAAATTTCTTTGAATTCTCTGAAAAATGATTTGATTAATAACACTTATGCATAATTAGGGTAGGCCGGAAGCCGCATTTTTGGGAAAAACCGGTGACCGGGATTGAGAAAATTAAAAAACCGGGATTTTAGAAGGCGGAAAATTAATCGAATCCCGGTCAAAAAACCTAGAGTTCGCCGGGACCGGGATCCTGACCGGGACCGGTCGGGAAATTCCCGGAGTTTCGAATCCCGATCGCGAATTTTGAAAAAATAAAAAATATCGAAATATGGCCATAAAATACCGTATTTCCTCTATTAGTAGCCCCGGGGCTTCTATTTTTCAACCCCCCCTCGAGGGGGGGCTACA